>JAQFXT010001668.1:0-16044 GCA_034683725.1 Strigamia crassipes
ATTTTTTGGTTCTAAAAATAATTTTTTGGTTCTAAAAATAATTTTTTGGTTCTAAAAATAATTTTTTGGTTCTAAAAATAATTTTTTGGTTCTAAAATAATTTTTTGATTCTAAAAATAATTTTTTGTTTCTAAAAATAATTTTTTGGTTCTAAAAATAATTTTTTGGTTCTAAACATGATTTTTTGGTTCTAAAAATGAATGAATCTGCTTATCCCTCCTTCTTCCCGGCGGCGCCCCCTGACCCACGGCCCGTGTGTGTTTACCACACCGTCCACCTATTGTAAGTACCAGCCTGCCAAACACAAATGCCAACACAAAAGGAGGACTTCACTGCAACACTCTTATACAACTACAAATACCCTAATTACAGTCGCGACATATTTATCGCTTCTAAGATAAACAATTATTAGTTATACAGTTAATTAGGACTTAAAGAAATCGTTTTATCTTCGCTACATGACATTTTGGCAAATTCAGAGCTCCCTGCTCTGTTTCTTTGTAGATTTGTGTCAAGAAAAAAATCAACTCACTAATAAATAAAGAGGAATTCCTTTCCGCAAGGATCTGCCTGTAACTGGCAAGGTTCCACGAAGGCGCAGAAAAAAATTCCGAGCCGTCATTTACGTGTGACTAATTGAAAGCACGTCAGGAGTCGGATTTATTCACGAAAACGATTTCGAAACGCGATGCCAAGTTCAATAACCGTAATAATATATCCGAAAAAAATACGCGTTGTTTAGTGCGTCGCGACGCACGCGTTGTTAAATCACATTCTCGGTGTCGGCAATGAAATTCGAGTAAGTTGTGCATTGATAAAAATCTACGGCAGCGCAATACTCGTAAATAAAACGACGGGTCCGTCATGCAGCCGAACGAGTTTAATGTCGTACAAACGGCTGTTAAGATAAAAACACGCGAGATACTTTACCCGTCTTTAAAAATAGAAACGACAAGAAGAAAACTGTTCAACTTCATCACATAACTGCTTTCTTTTTCATTTTCCTTTCCTCTTGTTATCTGACAAACGTCAACACTCCCTCGAGTGTACATCACTTCCGTTCTGGATTCACGAAAACCAGTGCAAGTAAAAAGTTTATCTTTTTAAAAAAAAAAAAAAAATATATGTATATATTTATATTTTGTAGGATGAAATGAAAGGGTTTTTCAATATTTTTATTCATTTCGGAAACTTTTTTTTTTTTTTTTTTTTTTTTAGATTTTTATATTTCTTAAAGTTGGGTTTTATTTGCAAGTCAGGAAGTGGAAATCACTGGTTTGGCCATAATGTTTTGAATAGAGTTTAATTCAGAGACCCATTAGGGGGTTTCATTATATGAATGATTTAGCAATTTTTGTGGTTTCTCATTAATCACTAAATCAATAATTATCGAAGTCTCTGAAAAGAACAATTGTATGATTTTGCAATTTTGTGTTGTCCGCCATATTGGGTTTTAGTTGTACCATAGAAACGACGAAACCAACGAAATTTTTTGAAATAAAGTGAAATTAGCGGGAGTTTTAATACTCGCAATTTTCACAGAGTATACAAGAGTTGTTTGTTGAGTTTCCTAGCTGTTATGCAATCGCGTATTGATGATAATTCAAATTGGCCACTTAGATCGAGCTTGGCCACCATTTTGTTTTGAGTTGAAAAGTCTCAAAATCGCTCGTCAAAATCGCAAAAAAAAACAAAAAAAAAATCTTTTACATAATTTTAACATTTTGTATTTCCACTCTCTTATACTTTACTAATTACGAATGCGATTAGTCTTAACAGATACCACACACAACAAACACAAAATTGCAAAATCGCCCAGATCGCACAATCGCAAAATCGACTGGATTAATGAAACTTCCTAATGTTAACTAGACAACTGCTTTATTGCCTCGCTTTACGATAACGAGCCAACAATTAAATGACAAATGCTTAAACAAATCCCAGAGTTCGTATTACCACATAAAACTCGTACAAAACATTTTTTTTTTTACACAAAAAGAATGCCCAAACGACATTAAACAGCTGGCACCATGCGTGTTTTGAGCAAAGGGCTGTCAGGTGACAGCGATGACTGTTTCACGAGACAACTCGCATCTTAGTGACTGCGAATGACCAATTAAACGACGCATTTGAAAGGCAGATACTCTTAATTGGCTCTTCCATCTTCCATAATGCCAACAAAACATCCAAAACACCATTTTGTTTTCCTAACACCAACACACTAATCTAATTCCCAATCTAACAAAAACGAATTATCTGTTAATTTGATTCATTATTTTAGTCTATCAACTTAACCCGATGTTTTGTGTAGGGTATTTTGCACATGCGCAGAGCATTATTTATCGTTTCCATTGTTTGTTTCGGCATTGTGTTTGTCCTAATCTCAAGATGTAGTTAATTTTTTAGAAGAAAAAAAATCATGTGGGATCACTCGTGGTTGCTAAGCAACAACTAATGCACAAACCTTTTTTTCTCCCTCACTCCCATTCGAGGGGGATGCCAATCGCAAAAATAGCGTACGAGATTTTGAAATCTTTGAAATTCTTTAGAGATTTGTAAGATTTCATAGATTTCTTAAAGATTTTATGGATTTGCTATGGATTTTAGGATTTCACAAGAATTTCTTATGATTTCTTGTGATTTCTAGGATAACTATGATTTTAAGGATCTCAAGGATTTCAAAGATTTCAAGGATTTCAAGAATTTCAAAGTAGTTAAGGATTTCAGAGGATTTTAGGGATTTTAGGGATTTCAAGGATTTGCTATACATTTTAAGATTTCACAAGGATTTTTTAGAATTTTATGGATTTCTAAGATTGCTATGATTTCAGAGTATTTCAGGGATTTCTGGGATTTGTTATGAATTTTAGGATTTCTCAAGGATTTCTTAGGATTTCACAAAAATTTCACAAGAATTTCACAAGGATTTCTTAGGACTTCACAAAGATTTCTTAGGATTTCAGAAAGATTTCTTAGGATTTCTCAAGGATTACTTAAGATTTGACAAAGATTTCTTAGGATTTTACAAGGATTTTACAAGGATTTTTTAGGATTTCTTTGGATTTCTTAAGATTTCCAGGATTTCCAGGATTTCCAGGATTTCCAGGATTTTCAGGATTTCTAGAATTTCCAGGATTTCCAGGATTTTCAGAATTTCAAGGATTTCAAGAATTTCAAGGATTTCAAGAATTTCAAGGATTTCAGACAATTTCAGAGGATTTCAGAGGATTTCAAAAATTTCAGAAAATTTCAAGGATTTTAGAGAATTTCAAGGATTTCAGAGAATTTCAAGGATTTTAGAGAATTTCAAAGATTTCATAGAATTTCAAGGATTTCAGAGGATTTCAAGGATTTCAGAGGATTTCAAAATCCAAAATCTTGCCCTGTACAAGATTTCCAGCATTGGCGACCCCCTCGATCCCATTTGCTCGGCTCACACTCATCTGATCAACAAGTCTTGAGTGCGCGCCATCTGCTGACTAACTGAGCACGCGTGGCGCGGGTTCCCCACTTCCTCGTGAGTCCACCTCGAGGAACTCGGCTTTTGGCACGTGCGCCAGCATGCAGTGATGCCGAGTGAAACAAGCCGCGAGTTCGTGCTCTTTCCGTCATTTTTACCGCAAGGTGAGATGAACGGAAGCAGCAGCGGCGCCAGCACGGGCCCGGCCGGCGGCAAACCCGGCGTCGGCGACGGCGCGCCCGACGGCCCCGGCGGAGTAGCGGACGACAGCGGCGGCTACTCGCTCGAACTTCCGCACTACATCCGCGTGAACGCGACGTTCTTCTGCGGACTTGTGTTTGTCGTCGGTGTTTTTGGCAACTTGCTCGTGCCGTTGGTCATTTGGAGGAACAAGGATATGCGCAACTCAACTAATCTGTTTCTAGTCAACTTGAGTGTGGCCGATTTGTTAGTGTTGCTCGTGTGCATGCCGACTGTCATCGTCGAGATCCATTCAGCCAAGCCGGAGTCGTGGATCCTGGGCGAAGGCATGTGTAAGTATATAAGAGGTTCTTATCTAGGTTTTAATCATGCTTAATGACCCAAAAACGTACACACCCACGCATCCAAAAGCTCAGCTTTATCTGTTTTCTAACTTTTCCACGTTCCGTTAAATGTCGAGTATAAGTGGCCCATAAAAATGGCTGACTTTTCCAATCTTCATCTTCCGCTCGAATCAAATTAAAAATGCATCAATTTGATGTGCTTGAAACATTTACGGCAATAAAAAGACCCGCCCTTGGGCCTAGATAAATAAATGTAAATATAATAAAAGGGCAATCAATAAAATAAAAAATTATTTGTTGAGTGAAATGTGGGGCTTAGGTGCAATAGGCCTAGGGCCTCAGAATTTTAGGGGTCCTGAATTCCAAACAAAATTTTTTTTAAAATTATTTTAAAAAATTGTTTGCTTAAACTTATTTTTTGCATTTTTTACATTTTTATATTTTTTTTTACAAAATCAGAAGGGCCCCAAGACCTTAAAAAACGCATTTGGGGCCCCCAAATTTAAAAAAATACAATTTTCTCAAACAAAATTTTAAAGAAATTCTTGAAAAAGTTTTATTTTACATTAAAGCCACTTACCAGAAAGGCCCCCAGACTTTAAAAACGTCATTTGAGGCCCCCAAACCTTAAAGACGCATCTGGGCCCCCCCCCCCCCCCCAAACCTTAAAAACGCATCTGGGATCCTCAAATTTAAAAAAAAATAAAATTGTATTCAAAAATAATTTTTTTTAACGTTTTGGTAAAAAAAAATTATATTTAGGGTCCCCTACGAGAAGGGCTCCCTACAACAAAGGGCTTTTACGTGAAGGGCCCCCAGACCTTAAAAACGCATCCGAGGCCTAAAAACCTTTAAAACGCATCTGGGGTCCCTAAACTAAAATATAAAATTTTACTCAAAGTTTTGGTAAAAGATTTTTTATATTATGGTCCCTTACGAAAAGGGCCCCCTGCGAGAAAAATCCCAGACCGTAAAAACGACTTTAGGTCCCCAAATTTAAATTAAAAAAATTTCTTTTAAAGAATTTTTAAAAATATTTCTGATACATTTTAAAAAAAAAATTAGGGTTTGTTATAAGAAGGGCCCCCAACACGTACATACACCTCTTGGGCCCCAAGTGGTGTAAACCGGTACTGGTGAAATGAAGCGTTAAAAATCTCCGAGAGTATTTAAACCGTTATTGCGAGATGTCTTTTATTTACAATGCTGTAATTACAATAGTAAAAATGCAAAGAAAATTAGGAAAACAGTGTATTGCAACATCGTGGAAATAAACTCGAGTCAACTGCGTCATCCAAGAACAGAAAAAAATAAAGAAAAAATAAAAATAAAAACTCAACACTTGAAAGTAAACAAAAGGCACTTGCCTGATGGTGACCGACCACATCTTTGACACTAAACAGATGGTGTTGACTGTTGAAGCTCTAAACTAAAGAAAAACGCACAAAAACACAAATGCACGATACAATCGCTAACAAAATAGAAAGCGGTGTATAAAAAAAAAATCTATTCATGATGGTCAACTCTCCAATAAAATCAAGCGTAATAACACTACAACTTTTTTTTTTTTTTACTTCTCCTTCTTTCATTTTATCAACCTTTCTCGTCTTCGATATCATCAAGCGACTCGCTTCTAAATGGCCTCATTCGCTTAAGGCATCATTGTTTGCCATTGTTAAGCTACGTGCATTGTACAGCGTTAAAATTTTTATTTTTATTTTTGCTCGTTGATACTAGAGATTGTGAAATGCCAACGAGACTCCATAAAAATCACGTGACGTAGTTCTTTTTAAAAAAATTATAAATTAGAGGGTTTTACGGCAATAGATTATATATTTTTTTTTTAAATAATAACTTGATCAAACTGCGCATGTGTAAAAGTTAAAATCGTGATTTATAACCAAATAATTCTTTTAGAACTGGTGTTGAAATTTAAAAAGTAAAGATTATTGCAAATGGCCCCCGATTTGACGATCTACCATCTACCGCTTCAACAGTTCAATATGCGATATTTTTTAAACTACTTCACCAATCTATAAAATCTATAGCTCATTAGATTTGAATCATTGAGACGAATCGATCGGTGTTAAGAACTTTAAAGTTTGATAAACGAAAATTAAAAAACGAACTATTTTGTTGTTGCGCCGCCCTAGTGTTGATTTGGACAATCAAGTTAATTCCGCTTTGATTAAACTAAAAAATAATCCAAGATCTCGTGTCTCGTGTTATAATTTAAAGTTGAATTATAATACAAATAAAATTATAAATTGTTTTATCTTGCGGTTAAATTTCCGTTTGATTTGCTGATGCCACTCGAGGATAACAAAAAATAATAACCAAAAGAAAAGGGCAGAAATAAAAGAAGAAAAAAAAAATGCTGAGAAAAGGAAAAACTCGAATGAAATTGCCATTCCAAATCAGATTTACAGTTCCAATAAAAAAATTAAAAAAATAATAACAATAAAAAAATAAAATTTTTTAAATAAATAAAAATGGATCTAAAAATATAAAAAAAAAAATATAAAAAAATTATTTCTCCTGTTTTAGTCTGGTCGAAAGTGCAGTTACAAGCACTTTGGCAGAGTAAATTGGTCTTGAAAAGAATAAAAATCTATTAATGTATCTTGTTATTTCCTGCTGGGGTATAAAAAAATCAAACATGGCACCCAGATGACTAATTCTCCGGTTCTATTTCTTCAGGTGTTCCCCACCTGATGCGATAACAAAACATGTCGGAGATTAAGTCAAGATTTGCTTTAGCGCATTTCATTCATAAATCTGTCGGGGAGCTGATTGTGTTTCCAGCAAATTTCGCCCCGTTGTACAACATTTTCTTGCTGTTATTCCGCACGCAGAAAACAACAGCTGTTTGCATTATTATTTTTTCCTGATGTGTTTTTATTGTTTAATACCGGGCCGCGAATTAATTCAGCAGAAAATACATTTAACCTTCCATTTTTGTATACAGTGTTGAATTTATCACTCGCGACCCCTTAGATTTAAAATATGCAAAGTAAATATTACTTCTGGAACATATTTTAAGCTTTAATGGCTCTTTGTGAGTTCACGCTGGTCACGAGTGTTATTTGCACACAAAACTTGATATTTTTGATCTTTTAATTTTATTTACAATTAAAAATATGACTTTGCTTGTCGTTGTGACATCTGTTTTATCGCGGCATCTTCTTTGGTAATTTATACAAGTTAATTTATTGGTGCTTTCTTTTTTTTTTTGTTTTGAATAACAACAATTTAAAGCGGGGCCTTGATGTTGCGTTTCAAACACCATAAAGTCGAATATTGTTCCGCTTGAAACTGTTTGGTAGTTTGGTTCAAATAAAAATTTTTTTTATCGGTAAATTAACATGAGTGATGACGAATGCTTCAAAAGAAGGCGCAGTGCAAGCTGGTATATCTTTTTTTTTGCTTTTCAATTCCCTAAACTTTCAAAAGTTTTTATTCTTTTATTTTTGTTTTGCTGATACGACGCGACTCAACGCCAGATTTGTGTCATTCAATAATAAAAACGATATTAGTTTTTTTTTTATTTGTCATTTCTGACAGTTTCAATCCTAAAATTATTTTTTTATGTTATATTTTGAGCTTATTTCGTCTGTTGTTTTACTATTTTTAATATAAATTTTGCTGATCATAAATTTCGGTTATACCCTGGTAATATTTATTTATTTATTTAAAACACTCAAAAAGAAGTACATTGTGTTGAGAGTACACAGTCGAAAATACATTTAGAAATGTGCTTGCAATGACACGTGCAGCTTGCATTCGAACAAGCAAATAGATTAGATCGGATCGAAATGGGCAGAGAATTCCATTTTTCGAATGCGCGGTACTGAAATAAATTTTGGATTAGACTGGTACCGTGAATATTCACTTCGAATAGGAAGCGGCGGGTGATTCTCACCGATTCGAGGGAGAGAAAGAAGCGTGTAGAAATCGGCGTAATGTCGGCGAATAAGAGGAAATTGTCAAAATTGAGGAGGCCAAGAGTGTTGCATTTCTGGGTAATAGAGTCTCTGGGAGGGATGCAAAAAGCAATACGGATAACTCTATTAAAAGCATATTTTAGGGGTCTTATATGGATCTGTTTTGATGGAAACCAGGTATGGGAGCCGAAGCGTATAGTTGGATAGAGTTTAGCCTTCAGGAAGTGAGTGATTTCTTTGTGAGAGAGAGTGTTTCGGATTCAAATTAGTAGGAAAATTAGCTTTGAGATTTTAGAAGCAAGATGAGAGATGTATGAAAGTAAATTTAGCATAAAAAATAATCCCAAGAATAGTGATTGCGTCGTTATTTCCAGTATCAGACGATTTTCTGTCGTTGATGAGAAATTGAGTCTTTTCGGTATTTAGACACGTATCGTGGGATTTGTACCAGTTGTTTGTTGTGTTGATGTTAGTGTTAATGTGATCACGAAGGAGAGGGGGGCGTCTGTACGTGGACCCGAGGTATGTAAGAAGATATCGTCTACGTATCCAAGAATATTGGTTAAGTAGTTCAACTGAAAAAGAGTGATAAAGAACGCCACGAATAATAGGAGATCAAGTTTAAACTCCTGAACAGTACCTTTGAAGGAAAGACCTGAGATTCAGGATCACCGTGAATAATCATGAGTCGATTTAGAAGATACGATGCAATAAGTTTTAGACAATTGGAACCAATACTTATGAGTTTAAGGCAATCAATGATCTGTTGCCTATCGGGGGTGTCGAAAGCTTTAGTTTGGTCTGTCTTAGCAAGTAGGAGAATAAGATCGGAATCGAGGGCCAAAATAATCGACGTGTGCAGTTTAGACTCGTATTGGTTCGGGGAGGGGGGACGGGGGAAAGACAACTTACAACTCTACTCCGAATTTGGAGAAGAGTACATTCATCAAAGAGTTTACTGATAAGGATAGTATGAAGATGGGTCTGTAGCTTGTATGGATGCTGGGATCGTCGAATTTGTAGATAGGATGGATAACAGAGCTTTTCCAGGTGAGGGGATAAATACCGGTGTCAATAATTGAGTTAAAAAGAGTTGCTAATTGTTCACATAGGGTAAAGTAAGTGTAAGGGACGATGGGCCCGGGAACAGAATCAATATAAGACATAGTTTTAGTATTTCTCATGGCCAAAATGAGGTCAGGAGCGGTAATTTTCCGGAACTGATTAAATACACCGGGATGTGTATGAATATCTTTGTAGGTGGAATTTTGAGAGGGTTATTGCAAAGGTCGTGTATGGTTCTGAGAGATGAACAGGAAACTTAGTGTGGGAGGTTAAATTAGCATTAGAGACTATCTTCCAAATATTGTTCATACGCGAGGCGTGGAGGATTTGGGTGCATTTTGCTAGGCGGCATGCTGCTTGGAGATGTTTCTTAGCTATTTTATAGTCTACTAATAAACTTATCCTATTGTTTAAATTGGCGTAAGTGTTAGACTTTATATTGGAGAGTTTGGTCAATTTAGCAAACCACCAAGAATGTCGATGGGAATTACCTTTATATAGATGGAGGGGTGCGTACTTGTCAAGACTTATATGGATATTATTGTTAAGGAGTTGTGGTTTCTCGTTGCTAGGGATATTATCGTTTAAGAAGTGTAATTTTGAGTATCTTTTTTATGTAAGTAGCACTTTTGGTATGTGCCCGTGGTGTCACGATCAATTATGGGGCTATCTATGGGTAGCGAAAATTGGATGATTTTATGATCTAGGTTATCGAAGTCAGTGAGGGTGGTTTGGAGGGGATGGAATTGTTCTGTGGTGAAGATTTGATCAATGAGGGACGAGGAGTGTAGAGATATGCGTGTCGGGTTTTTTATCAGAGGCGTTAGGTAATTGTCAGTAAAAAAAGTAGTAGGATTAAATTGTTCATTTGTTGCTAGGAAGTTTTCATTGAAATCATCAGCAATGATGATAGGAATGTTGCAGGGGAGAAGGTTAGTATTCAGTAAATGGGATTTGATATTATTGATTTCTTCGGTATTTATTTGGATTAACGTTTTTACATCGTTTAGCATGTCGCACGATCTGTTGAAGTATACTGGTATATGACGTGGTGTCGAGGAATAAACTCGTTTCTCGGATCAGTTTCTATATTCTCTACGATTGAGTTGTTATGGGACGGTTGACACTCATCATTTTGTCCAATATTTGTTGTTGGTACTGTAATTGGTCGACGTGGTCAGCGGCGTGTTTTTCGTAGATCTGTTCTAGGCCGTCGCGGATAATTACCATATTTGCAATTATTCGCATTTAAGGGCAACCGAACACTACTTTGACTTGCCAATTTTGTTGAAAATAGCATCTATGGCAACAGCGACATTGTTTAGCTTTTTTTTTTCAAGGAGCTCTTTGGTGGTGCGACTGTTGTCGGCCATCTTGGAATGATTGAATTCACATCAGATTTAAGTAGAAAGTTTATGGTAATTTAATGTAGACTTTCTACCTAAATTCTATGTCACATACCCTAAATTAATCATATTTATTGGTTTAGTTGATAATATTTGCAAATATTTTTTGAGTATTTTTGAGTGCGGGAAAATATTCAAAAAAATGTGCGAATATTATCAATTAAACCGATAAATACTATTAACTTACAGGAATAATTTCAATTTAAATAACCAAAAAATTGCGAAGATGAATTTAAACGGGTCTTTATTTATAACGCCCCGCATTATGAGGGCCCATGCACAATCAGAGGATTTACGGTACGTCAAAATTAAACATCGCATTTACCTAGAAAAGTCTGCGTTATCTGATATAAAACGACAAAATACCAATGCGCAATTTATACAAATTAAATTAATCACAAACAAAAATAAATTGAAAAAAAAAAAGGTTATGCACATACAAATTTTTTGCTGAACTGAAAATGCAGCTGTCTCAATCTCATTTATTTAAATTACTTCTCTTAATTTTCACATGTTTTGCTAAACGCAATCTCGCAAATCTAAGCTTTCGTCTCTTGAGAACCAAAAATTGAAATTAACATGATTAAACTTTCCTCCAATTAATTCCAAACACAAAACACGCAATAAATTAATCATGCACACAAAAATGAACAACATTTGACTCCGTAAAACTTCTTCAAGAAAAATTCCAGCTCAATATCAATTTCCGGTCAACATAGCTTTTATAAAGTAGAATCATCGATGTAGCTGCCATGTCACAATACAAAAGTTACACAGAATTCTATATAGAATTACATAGAATTTTCTACGTATATGCGATTTTGAATTTATTTAGCTATCTAATTTCAATAGCGATTTGGTGATCGCATTTTTATACGTTCAACTTATAACTTAAAAATGGCGGCCTAGTCATAATCGCGCCATTTATAAGTTGAACGTATAAAAATGCAATTGCCAAATCTCTAATATAGACACTATATAGAATTTGTATAGAAAGTCTATATTGTATTACCATAGACATTCCATTATCCGTGTTACCTGGGATCTGCCAATATAAAATCAAATAATGTGCTCTCCAACCAACTCGCTGCGTCAACAACAACGAGCAACAAATTTCCAATTTAACCTTTTAGGAGTTTGAGAGAATCAAGCTACTTGAGGCTAATTTAAGGCAAATCACATAGAAAAGTTTGCAGCGTAAATCCCTTGTTCTCGACCTAGCCCTCTCTCCCTTTACTCAATCTTTTCATCTTCTTGTCTCTAGGCTGTATGTAAATTGGGGTTTATTTAAGGCAATGGCCATTTGTTTTTATCCTCTTCTCATATTTTTGCTCGAGTTGGATAGGGCGCAAATGCAAGAGGAAGGAAGCATTTTTCTTTTTACGACGCTCTTTTCACTAGGAGTATTTTTTTAACACCGTTTTTGTGGCCAATTTTGTTCACCCCTGTATGTCGAATCATTGCACGGTGCAGTTATGGGCTTTGCAACTTCATTTTTACCCGAAATTAAATTATACGGTGTGAGTTTATGTCTGGAAAAAGATTATTTTTATTTTTAGTGGACGGAACTTATGTGCAATCAATCGATGAATTGAAATCTGTAAATTCTTGGTAAATTAATTGGTATTAATTGGTAATTCAATTCTTAATTGATTTTTCACTTTGAATTAGTTAAAATCTCGCTGAATAATAATTTATTTTGTATACTTTAAAACTAATCAAAACCATCAAATTTAAATCCTTAAAATCCTAAAAGATTTACATTTCAAATGCGCAACTAATTGTAATTGAATGAAGTCAGTAAACTAAATATTCTCAAGTGAATTTTCAATCAATTTATTCATTTTTGAAATATGACAAAGAGTTTAATCGTTTGGAAATACTCACAAACTTAAATACCAATGTAATCAATCTTTATTAACATCGGTTGAGTGAATTTCATTTGCAAATGACAATTAATAAGCGCAGTTTGAAAAAATCAAAAAAATTATAAAAAATTAAAAATAAAAATAAAAAATTTATTTTTTATAAAAATTAAAAATAAAAATAAAAAATTTATTTTTTATAAAAATAAAAATCTTCTTAGACAAACATTTTTTGTTTGTTTTAAAAAATAAAAATTTATTTTTTTGATTATAAAAATAAAAATCTTGTTTGGAATAATTTTTTAATAACAATTTTCAATTTTTGTTTGTTTTTTTCCCAGTTTTATCTGATCATCTCAACCGAGAGAATTTTATTCAATTAAATCTCTTGTGTGCATAAACTCCTCAAAGTGCTCTAAAGATTTACACGTTACATTAGAGTTTTAACCGGGAAATCCTGCCGCGGATTTAAAAACAAAAATTGCAGAAAAAAAAATTTTTATCACAACATTTCAACCCTTCTTTAACCAAATCTTCTTAAATTTGAAAAATGTTCCTCTTCCGTGTTTCACCACCAGTTAAAAGCCAGTTTTATTACAACATTATGGCTTTTTTATTCAACTTTTAAACTTCTTTTCACATCCAACTTCGCGCCATAATCTGACAAAACTAAAAAAACGCCATCCTAAATTACCCATAATTCTAAATTTTCAATTTATCATCATTTATCTCGTAAATATTACCAAAAAAATATATATAATTCATAAATAAACTCGAAAGAAAATCAGTCCCTATTTCCATCCACCAGTGTGGTAAAAGGTGTAAATAATGTGTGTATTTTTGAACACGAGACCACCATCAGAGTTGGCGTGAAAGAGAGCATTCATTTGGGAATGCTGGGCCCCCATCCATCAAGTAAAGGATGGGGCGTATCGTCTTATATCATTTGAAATAACAATGTCAGTTGCGTCGCTCGCTGATGGCGCGTCAAAAACGACGTCGATCAATGTAGAAAACAAGTGTGGAAACAATTACCAACATAAAACCTTTTTTTTTTTTTTAATTCTTTACGAATGTTATTTTCGCGTTAGATATGGGTCCATTAAACACAATTAACACACAGATCCACTGTCTGTTTATGCAATGATGAGAATATTGGCACAAGCGTCACATTGTGGTTAATTAAGCGGATAAAAATAAAAATCGACTCAAAATTTTTTTTTTCTTTTTAAATTATTTTATTATACGATGGTCCCAGGGTCCCAGCTAGGGAATGATATATATGGGCGAATTAAGGTATTAAAGGAAAATGACATTTTTTTACAATGTCCACTGAGGGGGTAACGTTTTGAAGGTTGAAAGGTCACCTCTCAAGGTTGTTCCTATATATCTGAGCAGTTACAACTGTAGTTAGGTGTGAGGAAACTGCCGGTTTTATTTTAGAGCATTGCAGTGAAGTGTCACTGTTTTGATGGGCAGCGATGCTTTAAAAATGAAAGGCTTTACTCTGTAGTGTTTTTATTTCTTCTCTCGTGTATTTCTGGCAACGCATGACAAAATCTGATGAATGTGATCATCGTTCACAACAATGCACATTTGTTTTGGAGTGTTACCCATCAAAAGTTAACATTTTGCAAAACTAGCAGTTTTTTTTTATTTTTATAGTTTAATCTATTTAAAACTCTAAAAGCAAGAATATATTTTTGGTTAAAAGTATTGTATAAACCAAATAATTTCCTACAACTTTCTAATTTAACAAAAATGTCTCGTTTTGTCTCGTTTTATATGTTAATTTTTTTGTGTTGATGTTTCCGTTTCTTTTTATTGTTTGTTGTATCTGGGGCTATCTAGCCCTTTTGGCATGTTGCTGGCACGTGGACCAAGTCATGTCTTTGTGTTCTAATGAGCTTTTGTAAATAAATAAATCAGTTTGCTGAAAACTATGACATTTATTAGCGTTCGCACCCTTTAACTACGGTACACGTGTTCCGGGCAGCCACACACTTGGATCCGTGCGGAAAACAACATATTTAATAGTTTAAATTTTTTGTATTTCCTTATTAGCTCCAAGACCTGACCTAACTTGACCTGACATACAACTGACCTGACCTAACCTACGGTTAATACGCCAGATGTTAAGTCAGGTTCTGTAAATAATTTTTTATGGGTCTCTCAAGATGATATTTTTTTTTTTTTTTTTTTTTTGGTTTATTTTTAGTTACGTTTTTAAAGTTTTCTCGTTGGATTTGAGTGATTTATTTAGTTGTTTCCCGTGATCCTTAGCAAAATTTCTACCTTTCAAATGTTTGCAGGTGATTTATACAATTTTTTTTTTAGATAAAAAAATTGTAACAATTGTTAATTCAATAAATTGTAAATATTTCTCATAAATTACATGACAAGTCAAGTCAACTCAAACGAACTTATGTGTGGTGTCTTTAGACTAAACATTTTGATGCGCAGTAGTAGGCTTCTCCGCGTTACACAAATAAAAGAAGACGGGACTGCAGACGTCCGAAATGACATACCAAAATAATTTAAAAAAAAAAAAAAAAAAAATTCAAACAACGAAGAAAAAATATTTCTAAGACATCGAAATAAAACCAAATAAATTTTTTTCCGCACCAAACACAAATTGGTCATCCCTCGAATCGAAGTAATTCAATTTCCACATTTTTCTCTCCAGTTTATGACACTTTTACTTCGAAAAAAATGTTCAACCTTGTCACCTGTGTGTAATATTGCGACTTACCCACTCAGGATTCTGATGCCAAACGCGCGTTCAATGTGATAAAGGCGAGGTGTGAAAATTATTATTTTTTTATTCTCTTAAGGTCAAGACCAGAGGGTCATAAAAAAAATGGCGAATGCGACCAATTACAATAAAAGCAAAAACCGATAGAGTGGGATAACCTTCACACTCGGGTATTAGTTTCAGTAATCCACTTTGACAGTTTTTTTTTTTTTTCAGCTCAAAGTCTCTTTTTTAAACATCCTGTCTGAAAAATTACCTTTGGCTTTTGAAAAATGAGGATTAAGGCTACACAATGTGGGTTTAAGCAGTTTACCAGTGACGTGATTCAATATTAACCAAATATACACGTCTTTTCACTAGCTGCCACGTCCTGATTAATTATCTTTGCACAATTGAGAGAATGCGTGCAAGAGAGTAAACTCTCAAAAAAAATTTTTTTTTAAAGTGAATTTTTATAGAAATTTTTATAGAAATTTTAATAAACAATTTTAAACAATTTTAGATTAAAATTTAAATACATAAAATAAATTTCGTTATTTTAATCTTTAAATTAAAAAAATTAATAAAAACACTGGCAATAAAAAAATTCAATTAATTTTAAATAAACATTAAAAAACTTAATTAAAACTTTTGTTTTTATATGTTTTTTACATGCAAATAAGCTGCACAAACGCAATTTAATGGAAAATTAAGAGGATTATTATATTCTTAAATTAATTACCATATCGAAATAACGTGTGACCTGCAGTTGTACATCTGCTGGCAATAAACTAGTTGTTTACAAGTTTGTCTGTTGCCCCCGCTTGTAAATTTTTTAATTTTGTAGTAGGAATATTACAGTATTACTGCATTTTTGTATATGTTTTTTTAATGGTTGCACTCACTTCCTGAGATACATTTTTTGGGATGTTTATTCCCAAAAATGGAGTGTCCACTCCAATCGAGTTCGTGTTGTTCTCGCCTGTATGCCTATTGGCGCTGCATTGCCAGCGCCACCTGTGAAC
>JAQFXT010001669.1:0-16033 GCA_034683725.1 Strigamia crassipes
CCTAAAAATGAATTTTTTAGCCTAAAAATGAATTTTTTAGCCTAAAAATGAATTTTTTAGCCTAAAAATGAATTTTTAAGCCTAAAAATGAATTTTTAAGCTTAAAAATGAATTTTTAAGCCTAAAAATGAATTTTTAAGCCTAAAAATGAATTTTTTTGGTCTAAATATGAATTTTTTGGTCTAAACAATAATTTTTAATGCCTAAAATTGAATGTGTGGTGTAAATGTTGGTGAAATTGATATGATGGTGAGTGGAAATAATTTAAATTATAATTTAAATTGGGCTGTGAATAAAATTGGAAATGGATTATCACGAGTTGCTCGGCACAGCGTGAAATGAAGAAAACACGTGGAAAAAATGGAATTTGTTTGATGTGGAACCATGGCAAATGCGCAAGGCTGAAAATTAAATGGAATTGAATCACACGACTGAGAGGAACTCTCAAACGCACAAAGAAATGCTTTTGACAAAATGAAGATTCTATTAAGCCGTGTTTTGTGCACATCTTGTTTTCCAATCATCCTCTTATTTGGCTCGTCTTTGCGAAATCATCATTTGATTGCAGCTTAAAACACTGACAAGTGTTTGCATCCTACCTGGCCAAATCACATTATCCTCATCCAGTTTACGACGACGACTAATGACTTCGTTTTAGCTCTTTTTAATTGGAAATTACCTTCAGTTTTACTTAGAATTTAACCGGCCACTGAAAAAATATTCACTTTTGTGAAGAAAATCGCATTTCAACTTTGAATGATCTTAAAATTCTTCCAGAATCCAACATTTGCGCATGCGCAATTTGAACTGTTAATCAACTTCCTGTTTCAAAGTCGTAATTATTGTTGAAGTCATAATAAAAGTTGAGTGTTTAAATAAAATAGTAAACGGCAAACGAATTAACACTGCTATCTATGTGGAATTCAAGATGGTTGACCCGCTATCTTTGCTGAAAATCCACCAGGAAATCAACGAAATCAACAAAAGCAACCCACCAGGTGGATTTCAGAAATGGGATTTTCAGAAATGGGATTTTCGAAAATCCGATTTCCATTTGTTGACGTCAAAATCATCACTTCCGGTCTCTAAGAATCAATAAAATGGAACTAATCAGCGAAATCAAAGAAATCCATTTTACTTTGAACGCACCTAGCATATCAACATAGCACCCACTGAGGAAGACCATGAATGGTCGAAAACGTTTTGGGTTAACAACCTTTATTATTGCGTATCTTTAATATGTCTAAAAATTCGATGATTAACATATCAACATAGCAGCTATTGTGCATAGCGCATGCTTTAACGCAAAGGCAGGAGTAAGATCATTAAACAATCTTTCTAACGACGAATTGTTCAAACCAAACAATAACGTCCAATGGGTTAACGCCATTTGTTTGCGGATGTTGGCTGTATGTCTTTTTACAGCATTGTTCCGACAAAGATGGCAAATGGAAAATCCCTGTATTAATTGTTTTAGGTTTTTATAATTAAGCGGAAACTCTTGCGTGGAATAAAGTAGGTCGAAAACAACATTAATGATGTCTTTGTCGTAATTATCTTGAAATAAGAACGGAGGGAAGGAAAATCCGATTTCCACCGTCTAATTATGAGTGAGCATTTTTCTCAGTTGTGAGAGCAAAACAAAACATTGCAAATTGCAAAGTGTTGTTGTTCAGCTGCCCCTTGCTCCACTGCTTTAGTGGAAAACTCATAAAACATTCACCGAAAGACTTTCTGGAGGCTGCTATGCAGCTACCGTAGTTTTTTTATTGACAACTTATGTGGGATATTGAACCAGCAGAAACTAAGCCTAGTTTTAGGCCCACTAACTACCTGAGACAAAAAGATGCAACAGGGCTGGAAAATCCATGTCCTTAGAAATGTGTCGTTATTATCGACTTTTCGTTGGAAGTTTTGTGAATGTCAGAAAAATGTTGATCTTAGTTCACACCCTGTAAGTGCATCTGTTTGACACTTCTTACAATGGAGAGAGCACTCTGATGCAGTCTGGTGTTGATCTGAAGTGCTTTGGTAATTAGCACAGAGTTTCACTCGGCGGGTCCAAAATGCAAGTGCTGCTGATGTATTCTTGTTTTCCACTTGGAATTTCCATAGTAGAAGCTATGGAAGGTTAGATAAGGTTTGGTTAGGTGAGGTGAGGTTTGGTTAGATTTACCAGCGAATAAATGACCGTCGAATAAATGACCATCGAATAAACGATACGACGCCGTTACATTTCTCCTTTGTTCTGGGGTCATGGAGTGTGATTCAAGACTGGAATTTACTTTCAATTAATATTTTCAGCTGGAAGGAGAATGTTTGGCATTGGGTTGAAAACTGCCTAATTCAGAGTCAACGAACCAACGACGGATATCGATTACTAAATTTAATTGGTTTCTTTTATGAAAATTTAAAAAGCAAAAAAAAAAAATCATATTCAGTTATTTATTTGTTTATTTATTTCATTTACTTCAGCTCAGAAAAGATTAGATTGAATAGGTCTGGCATATGTTTGCAATGGGCAACAAAGTGGAATAATGGCATATGTAGTTTTATATTGAAGATAGTGTTGACTGTTGTGAAATCACAGTCACATCTGGTGAGAAGAGGCAGCTACCAAAAATCTGGCCTAACTGAATCAGTCATGGTTAGTAAATGTATCCAGCACAAACATAGAAGCCACATTGCTTTGATTGTTGAAATGTGAAGTGAATCAAGCAGATGTAAGCTCAGGAGTGGATTTAATTATTGGTGAAAGTGTTTTCATGTTTGCAGATGCCAAGTAGAAGAAAAAAATAAAACAGAAATAATAACAAATTAGGAGAAAAATGGATAAACATGTTTTTAAGTCAAACACCATGATGGATTAAACCAGAAAATTGAATCATGTTTACCTTGATTTACAACGAAGAAAGTGCCGATTATCCAAGCTAATTGGGAGACATGGGTGTTCATAAAACCGATTTGTTTGCACAGTCAGACATTAGAAGTTTACGTACATTCTGTATATGTTTTATCTTTCAATTTATCTAACGCTTTAATTCATCTACTATTTATGCGTAACTATGGTTGACTTTTAATACTACCTTGTTTGACATGCTAAAGAATACGCCTAATAAAGTTTATTTAACCCAAAACGTTTTCGACCATTCCTGGTCATCCTCAGTGGGTTGTTATTATCTAACGCTGCAGATCGAGACGCCATAAATCTCGATGCGGTAAATCCAGACGCGGTAAATTACACACCTTCTGAGTATACATACTGTAAAAAATTATCAACTTTTCTTTGCTTTCAGACTGACTTAGGAAATAAGTGATATGTCAGTCTGGAATAAGACTACCCGCTGTTCGGATAACTGGTCGTTCGGATAACCGGCATTCGGATAATCGGCGCTCTAAATGAGTAAAGTGACAGATTTCCCAGCAACGACAAACCCCGAGAGCGACAAATTTTCTATTTTTTCTCTTTTCTCTTTTTTTGATATCTATGGTCAACCACCTGCCTAGAAAAGCATTTTATTTTGACACCATCGCTGGCTGCTGCAGACAGGTTTCTCTGTAATAAAGAGGTTGACCCAAGCCGGGCTTAATAGTTTAGCTATTCCCGCCATATAGAGTCAGCGCTACTCTCTCTAAGGTCTGTGGCAGCATTATTGATTTATTTGCTGCTTTGAAGACTAGCATTACAGTTGCAATAAGTAAAGTACTCATGGACGACAAAATGGCAACCACGAAGAAATGAGATACTATAGTCGATTTGTCGTTACGTTAATCGAAGCGGATGCTGGAGATGCTGCGAGATCATTGGCTGATGATCGAGAGAGTAGGAGATGCTACAACTGTTAGAGTTTTATAATAACTGTTTATTTGGAATAATAATGGCCTTTACATATGGGCCGTTGTCATTAGTTCACGTTATCATTACTATAATAGTTTCTACCTAGCGGTGGATGTTATAAGTGATACATTTCAACACAATTTATGTTCTTGGATAAGCTAGACTAAATTGCTTTTCTAATAGTGGAAGCAACCGGTTACTCTCTAGCAAAAAGAACAACAAAAATCAATCAGTCTAAATCCCTTTAAGACTGGATTCAGAGACAACCAACAAAACAAAAGCCTCAAAGAAGAAATCAAAACAAAGCATTAAGGTAGAATCAGTAGATCAAATGTTAAGTAGTCATTAGAGAGCTCTTGTTTTGGTAATACAGGGACAAGAGGTAAGATCAAAGACACTAAGGTTTTTTGATTAAAAGTTCCTTCGCGACTAATTAAACAAAACACAGCTTTAAGTTGTCGTTGTGTTTTTCAGCATTGAGCTGATGGTCTGTCTCCATTTAAACACAGAAGCTAAGCAGCATTGACTCTGGTCAATAATTGGATGTGTGCGGCAGCCTTGTTGGATTTAAGACGATGTTTCTGTGACAATTACATCTTGTCAGCCAACTTGAGCGGTTTTACCAGTTACCGGTGCAAATGCAAAGCTGAACGCGTGCATGTGAACTTAGCTTTAAGTAGTGCCATTATGCTTTTTGTCACATTGCTGGTCACCTTTCTCCATTAGAACGCAGAAGTTAAGCAGCTTTGGGCTTAGTCAGTACTTGAACGGGAACCGGCTGGAATCTCAATGATTTCTCATTCTTGTCTGACTGCGGTGTTGTCTCGAGGAAAAGAGCATTTGCCATTCACCTCCAACTGGGTTTCTTGTGGTTTTTCAAGCTTTCGATGCAAATGCAAGATTGAGGCTTCCATGGTCTAAATCCCGACAGATACCGTACCGCCTCGTTTTAACGCCGGGTTCAAAGAAGCGTCGGGACCCGTTTAAACGCCGGGCGGACAGCAGCAATTTATTGTATAAATGCTGGCCCCGAATAAACGCCGGGGTCGCAAATAAAGGCCAAGTAAACGTTCTTAACACACGCGCCAAAAAAAAAACAATAAACCCCCAGACTAAGTCATGCACATTTTGGGTTATTTTCGTTTTACACGATTTTACATAGCAAAATCCAAGATTTCAATTTACACGGTTTTGTGCAGAACCGATCTTTAGTTTAAATCGGGGGATAGGTGTACTTGATGTCGTTAGTCCGTTAAATTTTGTTTTGAACTTGATAACCTTGGTCCTTAGATGACCCTGCTAGCTGACCTCTTCCCACACAGCCCGCTCTCCAATCATTGCCTGGAGAACCAACGGCTGACATGAAAAAGCATCCGGGGCCTAATTGGAGGATTTACGGGTAAACGGAATTATGTTGACGTGTCAACAATTCCTGTCTAATTAGTTTCAGGCTTGAATGGTTTCATGAGATTTCTTACACCGTGTTTTAATCCACCCGGGGAATCCTAAGCATGAGAGAAGTGCCGAGATGCACTTTTATTTTTTTAAATGTACTACGAAAAAAATGCAGCGCAATAGCAATACTCTCCTGTGATGCATTCAGAATGAGTAGTTTTGCTGTTGAGTTTTATTGCTTGCAATTCACAGAACATAATAACACTGAGGGCTTCTTGACCGCAATAACTGTCACATGTGGTGCCGACTGAATCCGTGAATTGGCCATGTTGAGCCCATATTACTCCAAGTGAAATGGGAAATAAAAAAAGCCAAACTACATAAGACGAACGAAAGAAAGAAAAGGCTGAATAAAAATCTTAATGTGCACTGTGGCACATCTTTTACTACGTCCACAAAAGGATAAACATCATTTGAATTATATATTGTTGCATGTTTGGCAAATATGTTTATACAGCACTAGTTGGCAAGGATTAGAGAATGTTTGCAAACCAAAGACCTGGGACACGATTGGTGTTGTCTGACAGGTTTGGTACTATTAATCCCTTCTTTGGGGCTAATTTCTCATTATGATTTATTCTATGTTGTATTTTCCCATTTATGTATAAGATTTGTTCTTTGTTTGGCGGGATGAGATTTGTTCTTTTACTATGTATTTCTCTTCTGTCTCTAGAGTTAGGTGTGAGATGATGCACCTATTCTGATGTACCTGGCCTTGGAACAATAAAGGTTATTGTTTTGTGGCTTGGGCTATTAAAAATTACTGTGCAGCACTGCTATTATCATTGTCGACTAGTACGTGTTGTCGGCGCCTAACTTAACCTATCTTAACCTGACCTAACCTATTTTTACTTATGTCAAATTTAAATCTTGTTGAATTAAAGCATCATGTTAGCGTCGCTAACATGATGCTTTAATTCAAGAAGTCGACATCATAATTGTCGACAATACAAACAATCCCCAAGGACCTGCACTGAATAAACAGTTTTAAGTTAACTGGAGCCCAGTTTGACTGCAATAATTCAACAAAGTAATCCAGAAAGTTTAATTCTGGCTGCAGGTATCCTTTACATTACGTGATTAACCCTCCCGTTGCCAACACATTCAGTCTTAAGAAGATGAATTGACTTCTCTAAACAGGATACGACGTTTTTTGCATCATATTTCTGAGAAGTCAACATACAAAAATTCAAAGAAGAAGATTACGATTAATTCTTTCTTATCTTCTGCATCTGTTTTACCATTTGTTGTAGTCTCAACCCTCCATCGTTAATCCTGTAATCCCCTTTCTCAAAATGTAATAGGGACATTCTGAGATTAGATTTAATAAGTGTGTTAAATCGAGAATTCACTTTAAGTAATTTAAGGAGAAGTCAATTCGTTCTCTCAAGATTGAATGCACTCCCCACAGGGCCGGCCTTCTTCAAGTCGGGGCCCGGGTGCAAAAAGAATTGTGGGGGCCCAAAAGAAAAAGACATGGAGTGTATAGAAGTTGTGTCATATGACGCAACGAAAAACAGTGTGTTCACGTTACGTCTTACAATATTGATGTGACCATTGATGTATTGATTTATTTCATTTAAATTTTTTTCAATTTTATAAATTTTTTTATAAGACTTGGGGCCCGGATGCCTCGCACCCGTTGCACCCTCCCTCAGTCCCGGCCCTGACTCCCCAAGCGGTTATTTGAGCCAGGCCATTTGTATATATTGTACATCTCGGCGCATGATTGGACCAAGCGTTTATTATGGAAATTGGCGGTGACCACCGGGCGTTGAAACGGTCACATGACTTAGACCTGTTTAAAATGCTGTTTAGTCTAAATTACTTTATGAATGCACCTATCATTTTAAACAAGACGAGCTAGACAAAATGGCTTTTCGAAAAACACGAAGAAAGTTTGCTTTCCTGCCAGGTATGAGCCGGTTAAATCGATGCGCCAGTTAGAATGAATTACAGCTTCGATTAAGCTACTTTGAATCTTCTAGTGCCCGTGTCATCCGCTAATGGAACTTGGAAGCGGCTTTAGAGTTGATGGACTGCACGCCCAGCACATATTGCGGAAATGAAGGACACTATATGTCTTTACTCTTATTCTCCCTCCCTCTTTCTCGCTCTCGTGAGAACAATACTCGAGATTTTCAGCGACACCATGCGGCGGACTGCGGCATTACGCGAATAAATAAGAATCAAGTGTCGCTAAAAGGCTTTTCAAATATTCGTGAGAGTTTTTGCAATTAATAAAAATCACTTTACGGCCACTCGTTTCATTTAATATTTCATATTATTAATCAAGTTTAAGTGCAATTCCATTTGCGAATTGCCATCTTTCGATGAGAGGTGGCGCTCCGCCGTTTCCGGTTGCAGGCTAGGATTAATGGCGGCCGGAAATTATACTTTACGACAGATACGCGATGAGATTATCAGATTAGACACGAAATACGGGGTAATTACCTGCGAAATGACACGATAAAATAGAGAAGACGAGTACACACTGTAAATAATGATTTAATTTACTTGTGAGGCGGATTTCAACTGGTCGCTTTTTAGGCCTAACATCATCCGGGACTCTCAGTTATGACGTTTTCAGTAGTTCACTTTTGACACTAGTTTTTTTTTTATTTATGTTTAATTTTGAAGATTTAGCAGAACTAAGTGGTGGATTTTTGAGGTCCCTGGGGCCTCCAACAAACATTTTTATTTGGTCAACTTGTTATTGTGGACTTTGCGGGGTAACGGGGCACCTGGGGCTATTTTGGTCAAAGAAAACATGAGAAAGTATTATTGTGTTGTTTTATTACTGGACAAACAAAGAAAACTTAATGTTTTAATTAGGAAACACCTTGGGACAGGGGAGTTTGCAGGGGGGGTCCTAGAGGTTCCTGGAACTTCAGCTGCTGGTTCGCCAGTTTTTTATGGAAACGCAACCATCACAACCGGACGAAATGATAATTTTTTTTAGCTCTTTGTAAATTAGTCCTACATTGGTAATAGCATCAAAATAGCATTAGCCTTTCGTAAATTAGCGCTACGTAGATTAGCTCTATATGCAGCGCCCCTGTGGAGCAGTAGGTGATTAAATTCGATGTACCCAGAAGTCATTGCAGTAACAACAAAAGTTGCTATTTTGTTTTGTACGTGAGGAAAGATTCAGGCAGACACACCGGTGGAATCCATTTTGTTTGTTGTGTGACAACATGAACAATCAGGTTGAAGGAGTATTTGGCACCGGAAATGTTGTGTAGCAAAACAAGTGGTTAACTTTTTGATTTCGGTTCGTGCAAAAGTTTTTTAAAAATTTTTTTTTTTGTGTGGAGAAATGGAGTTGGAATTAGTTTAAGATAGGGGTAAAAAAATGGTGTAGATTCTATTTCTTATGGGGATAATTACCAGTTGGAATGGGGGGGTCGATAAATGTAACCCGTTAAAAAAATAGCAGTTTGAGAAACGCTCGTTTTTAATAATGCAACGATAGTGAAAAAAATTTCTAGGATTGTGGATGCATGGATGGAGCCAAGCCAAAATTTTTCAAACAACATTTAATAATGTTTCCAATTTACAGTAAATCCGGTTGTAATCCCTTTCTTAAGACTAGCGGACGGCGAACCCGTTTGCTAGGATTTGCAGATTTTTTTTGCATTTCTTCTAGCAAACTTACATTTCAATCTCAACACAAGTAAACTATGATTGAAATTTTTTCAGTAGTAATATACCGAGCACGCCGAGTAATTGTCAAATAATTAGGTCTGCACGAATCTTATCTGACAATTATTTGACAATTACTCGAGCGCGAGGTGTATTTTATGAGAGAAATGCCGTTTGTATTTTGGTTGTGAAAACTCACAACAGATGGCGCAAAGGTCAAGCGTGCATTATCGAAATGGTGAATGCAGCCACTTACAGCCACCAATCCGAAGACGAATGGGGTTTGTTACGCGCGTCGGGATTGGTCGGACGAACGACGACCGTTTTGTTACGTCGTTCTCATTGGCCGTCAAAGCACCGGAGAACATTATCGAAGCGAGTGGTAAATTCTCATTGTTGGTTCAGTTGCAAATGGGAAATGCCTTGAATTAATAAATAAATCAGGAGGAAAATGAGTAATATTCGTGAGGATTTTTGCTCGATCGATCCTGGGTACGGGTGCATCACACAGAAGCAACCTAATTGAATCAACTGTTTGATTTAACGCTTGAATAGTTGCAAAGATGCTATCTGATTTTTCCTTCTTAATGGGTTTTCTTGCAAGTGAATTTTTTCCATCAAGGAGTATTGACCAAAAAAATTGAGGTAAATGCCAGAGCAACTATCTACTAAATCAACAACTGAATCAACAACTATCAATTCTTAATACAGCTGGGAATTAAACAACAGAAATATCCTTTGTTGGATGGACAAGGACACTACCATTGCTTGTTGAAGAGCGAAGACTATCCCAACCACCGACAACTGATCCACCTCAACGACAGCCATGTCGAAGAGAAAGGAAAGGTCAGTTTATTAGGTTGACAAGATGTCATGTGGATCAATCGGCTAAAGTTGGATCCCTCAGAAGAAGAAAAAGAAGAAGAAGAATGAAAGCATCTATTGACAGGTTCAGAATCCCTAGGTTTAAAGTAAAAGTATGGTACGGCATTTTTTGCTTACAAGAGAGTTTTTGCAAGACAAGATAGTGCTAACGGAAAAAAAAGTGGCTTGCTACGCTAAAGCTTCCGTACAATTTGAATGTATGTGCCATTTTACATACAAATGGCGGAGTGTTAACAAGATATCTTTTGGGCACAAGACAAAATCACAATAGGTGCATTCAATCTTGAGAAGACGAATTGACTTTTTCTCAAATTACTTAAAGAAGTGACTTAAAAAGTGAATTCTTGATTGAACACACTTGTTAAATCAAATTTCAGAATGCCCTTATTTTATTTTGAGAAAGGGGATTAAAGGATTAACGAGGGATGGTTGGAGTCGCAACAAATGGTAACACAGGTGCAGAAGATAAGTCATTTCTATAAGTCAAAGAAGTGATTTCAAGAAGAATTATCGTATTTCTTTGATTAAAAGCCGCGGCTTTTATTACAAATCGCCTCTTTCGGCCCCGGCTACTATACGAAGCAGTGGCTGTTTTTCAGTCTTTTCATTCATTCCA
Source organism: Strigamia crassipes (assembly GCA_034683725.1). Taxonomy (NCBI): domain Eukaryota; kingdom Metazoa; phylum Arthropoda; class Chilopoda; order Geophilomorpha; family Linotaeniidae; genus Strigamia; species Strigamia crassipes. The sequence goes on from JAQFXT010001669.1 coordinate 10,440, forward strand.
TGTTTGTTTGGAGATTCAAAACATACATAGAACAAACGTTACGGCTGTGAAATGAACGTGGAATGTTTCTTCCAAGTTCATTTTCGTTTATTTGTGGCCTCGATTTTTAGCTGCGGCTACTATTCGAGGGCGGCTTTCAATCGATGAAATACGGTAATCTTAATTTTCTTTTTTTAATTTTTCTAAATTGATTTTTCAGAGATATAATGCAAAAAACGTTGTATCCTGTTTAGAGAAGTCATTTCAGATGAATAAGTCAATTCACCTTGTGCGACCTTGTGTTTTTGGTCCGATTTCTCTTGAGATAAATCGGACTAAAAACGCAAGGTCGCACATTACCCGAGGAAGCCTAGAAACGGCGGCATTTGCACTATAATTGGTGGAATAAAAAAATGCAGAAGTTGTGTTATGAAACGCATTTCGTGACTGCCCGGAAATAGTAATTAAAGTAATTACTTCGGTGGCTAGCCCTCTAGGTCTAATGTAATAACGTAATGCTTTTACGCTTATGTTGCCGGTTTATGCGTGTAACTGGATAGCTGCCCACTAGAGGGCCAACAGTGAATGCTGTATTTCACGGCTTCAAAACTTTGAAGTGTCAACGTTAATTCTTGGAATTTTGCCGAACTAGACAGCTCGTTAATGCTAATCAAGCCCAGATGAAGGGTGTGGAAAGGAAATTCAGTCGGCTTGTGATAAACTGGTGGAGTTAATCAAGTGGGAAGGACTATTCGTAATAAGAGGTTGGTGTCTACATCTCATTAACCCAGTTGTGGTTTTTGATGTTTTAAGCCATTCAATTAGAAGAGGCGGAACTCTTTATCTGCAGTAAATTGGGCTGCACAAATAAATATTTTTCTTTTTGTTTTTGATCTTATCACAAGGAAGGGATGAATAGATGATGACACTGAAATTTTCAAAGAAAAATCCTTGGAAAAACAACTCTGCGGTCACTTGAAAGTGCTCTGAAAGCACTTTTACTGCTGATGTAGACAATCTTGACGGGTTTGAGTTGAAAGACGAGATTTGTAAAACTTTACGTTTTCTTTCTGGCGCTATGCAAAAATTATCTATGAAGCACAAAAACACTTTTAAAATCTTGCAAAAATGGTGCCCATTGATAAACTTAAAAAAAAAAGAAGAATGTGTGCTTAAGACCACATGAAAGAAGTGAAACTTCTTGTTTACAAGTTGTGGGAATTAAATAAAAAGAGGATTGTTGACAATTATAAGTGTAAGAGTGTAAAAATGAGCAATTTATTGTTTATTGTTTTCGTCGGTGGGCAACGCCACTTTTGCGTAACGCATTTTCGTCACTCACTTTCGTCAGCATTTCGAATTACTCTAACCCCAAAACCCCTAACGCGCCTAAAGAAGTTTCACTTTAAAAAAAAAATTAGAGAAGATTTGAGAGAATTCGGGATAACTTGAGGCATTTTGAAAAATGTTTGTTTGTGATTGGTTGCTTGGGAACCGACTATTATACCCTGTTTAAGATGTAGATTCATTATTCGCGCTTGGCATTCCCTAAGCCAGCAATGTCCGAATGCCTCATAACAAACGCTGACTTAGATCTGTGAGTCCAATAACTCCATTTGCTAATCGAGTTCCCACAACTCGATTTACCAATTGGATTGGGATTGGCAATAGACTGCAGGCACAAGTCTGCATTTATCCAGTGTAAGAGCACGCAGAAAAAAAATTTAACAAAAATAGGTAGCAAAGAAACCAATGGACATTTTTCCTGTGTCCATGTGCGCTTTGATGTGTTTTAGTGTGAGGAAAGGAAATAAAAAAACACATACAGTCTGTTACAAAATTATAAGGACAGTCAATTTTTTTGTAATAACTTTTTTTTGACGCGAGTTAGGATATTTATTTTTTACATATACATATAAATACATATAAATAAGGTTAAAACAATGTTTCTCACCAATTTTCAGAATAATGCTCTATGTGAGGGTTGTCCTTGATTGGATGTTTTTATTGTTTTACTCCCCCTTGTTCTACATTCTACCCTGTGGGTCACATGACTACCGTACTGCCTTGTTTTAACGCCGGGTTCAAACAAGCGCCGGGACCCGTTTAAACGCCGGGCGAACAGCGGCAATTTATTCTATAAACGCCGGCCCAGAATAAACGCCGGCCCAGAATAAACGCCGGCCTCGAGTAAACGCTGGCCTCGAGTAAACACCGGCCCCGAGTAAACGCCGGTCCCAAAAAAACGCCAGCCTTGAATAAACGCCGGCCCAGAATAAACGCCGGCCTCGAGTAAACGCTGGCCCCGAGTAAACACCGGCCCCGAGTAAACGCCGGCTCCGAATAAACGCCAGCCTTGAATAAACGCCGGCCCCCGAGTAAACGCCGGGCCGCCTATTGGCAGAACCTACCCGATTTCGGCAGCTGGAGTAACTAATCCATCAACAGGTCAAAAATCACCATAATGTTGTTGCTCGGTTAGGTTTAGGTTTAGGTTTAGGTTATGTTACGTTTCCTAGGTCTTTTTTGGTTTCTTGCGAACTTAACCTCAACCGTTTTTTAATACTGGACAACATTACAGTGTTTTTTGGACTATTGATGGATTAGTTACTCCGGCTGCCGAAATCAAGTAGGTTCTGCCAATATGCCGCTGGGCCTCAAACAGACGCCGGGGGTCGCGTAAAAAAAAAAAACAATAAACACCCGGGCGTTTATTCGAGGCGGTACGGTAGTTGTGATTCCCCACAGGCCAATGAGAGTCAAGCTTAGTGGATTGAGTGGGAAGATGGAGTTTAGCATGAATCTGGCATTCTGCGTTGGTTTGTTGATAGAGGCGAGGATTTAAAAAAATATTGATTATCCTTAACGAGTGAATATTTCAGTGCTCCGCGTTCCGTTGAACATTTGGTATTTTCGGAAGCTTTGGAACATGCAAATTGACTTTTCATCAGACGGTGCATTAAATTTTCATGTGTGAACTCCCGGCCTTAAAGCTAAAAGAATTTGTAGTCGGCTTAAGCGAATGCATTATGCACAAGAAAATTGAAAGTTTACGAACAATTTAGTATTAATTATATTAATAGGCAATAAATGTTGTTAGTTACGGCTTGTCCAATGGCGGCGCGGGTTGCTGTCGCCGGCTCCGCGTGGAAAATAATTTTCCTTCTTTTTAGTGTGGCAGAAGAATTGGTACTTCTGTTGGTGCTTTGGCACATTAGTGAGGACCAGAACGATATGTGATGATGTTCACATCTCATGTGTGTAAACACATGTGCAATCAAGTTTTGCCATCCAAGCATGAAAGGGGGCATTTTGAGATGACAATTTGCATTAATTTTCTCTGGAAATGAGATGTGTATGAAATTAAAATGGAAATGATGATCAATTTCAGCTAATAAATGATGAAAGGAAATGATTAAAAAAAATTAAAAGGGCAAATAATTAAAGTGTAACATGTGTTTTAAATTAAAAATTTCAACAAAACCAAAGATGTTTTTTTGTAAGGAGATTCCTACATAAAAGTTGTACCGCATCACGGGCAGTTTTCCAGGAAAGTGAAAAACTAACGACGGAAAGGTCAAGTGGCTTTTTCTTTCCTTTCTTTTTAAAGGGCATAGAAGAGATTGACGACAATGAAACAAAACGTTGTCATGACATAAATGGGAACGTTTACACGACGAAATGTTATGTGGAATTGGCAAAAAATTGCATTTGCAAATATAAGCCGCGACCTTTAATCGAAGAAATACGGTATTCTAGATTTCGCCGTTACTTACGTTGTCGTGACATAAGTGGGAACGTTTACACGACGAAATGTTATGTGGAATTCGCAAAAAATTGCATTTGCAAATATAAGCCGCGACCTTTAATCGAAAAAATACGGTATTCTGGATTTCGCCGTTACTTACACACCGAAACTGTTCTAATGGCGAAATTCTAGAGTCGAATTTCTTTAATTTAGACGTAAAAAATGTCACTTCCGCTTTGTAAAAGGAAGGATAGTACGGAAAGATAGTACTGCCGCCCATTAAACTTGTGACACTTCACTGCAGAGCTTCCGTCAAACCATATTTCTTTCGCTGTGTTGTATAATTAGAATTTGCAACTTTAATTGCAGCAAAGTTGCTCTTTAATACTTCCATGAAAATACATTAAAAGTGTTTTTTGTTTGTCGGTTTATGAGTTATTCGGCTGGAAACTGCACACTCCGGAGTTCTTTTGTCCTTTTTACGAGGTTGTTTAATGTCATTGTTACGACAAAAGATATTTAATAAGTTTAATTTATTTATTGGAATTTATTGTATCTTTAATTTGGCCCAAGGAAAATGAAAGCTGATGTAAAATTTATATTTTCATTGCTGGAATCAGTCATTAATTATTTGTTGGTGGTATTCCTTAACAAGATGTTTATCTGCTGATTAGGCGGTATTGATTTGTAACGACTTAAAGCGGAAACAACGGAGCGTGTTCGATGTGACTAGAATACACAAAACCTCACAATCAAACTATCTATTTCTGAAATTTAAGGCGAGTCCATTTTTAAAAAGATTCTTGCGGACCTAATTATTTGACAATTACTCGGCGCGCTCGGTATATTACTACTGAAAATGTACTTTTGAATGAACGCGATTTTATTTGTTATAATGTAATAATTTAATAATTTAATAACCAATGATAATGAATGTTACGATGAAATATATTTGTGAGCATCACTTTATGATATCAATGACTAAAACGAAAAAAAGTAACAAAAGATTCGTGCAGACCTAATTATTTGACAATTACTCGCCGTGCTCAGTATATTACTTTTGAATGAACGCGATTTTATTTGTTATAATGTAATAATTGAATAATTGAATAACCAATGATAATGAATGTTTTTTTACGATGAAATATATTTGTGATATCACTTTATGATGTCGATGACTAAAAGGAAGAAAAATAACAAAAGGTGCTTTTAAATTTCGGATTGAATGGACCCATTGTTTTGATAATAGAAAAATAGAATGTGCAGTTAATGTAGTAGAAACTGATTTGCTTAAATAGTTCACCACAAACCATTGGCCATGCCAGACGTGACTATTGATTTCATCTTAAATCCACAGATATAGCCACTATCAATTACCATCAACAATCAACTGATTAAAATAATGCAGAACGACTGCGTGGACTAAAAACTGGGTTTTTATAAAACCCGAAAAACGGAATATACATATGATACATAAGTTACGGAAGCCCGAGAGGAACAACCGATATTCAAAAGCAATTATACAAAACTACGGATATAAAACAGCAACAAACAAGATCAATATAATACAAATTAATTACAATAAAATAGAGTAAAGACATTTGCATTGAAATAAACAAATTCATTAGGTACAATTGTAATATCCGAAGTCTACAGAATAGCTCCGGAGAACAGAAAATTGTTGGAACTCAACAATAATTATAGTCTAAAGGTGCGTTTTCATGTCCGATTTTTGCCAAATTGCGCGCGATTTTTACAAAACGATAAAAAAAAATTGCGCGCGTTTTATATTTTAAACATTTGAATGAAGTTTATTGTACAGAATACTAAGATTAAGGTGCTATTAATTTTTGGCAAAACTTAATGC
>JAQFXT010001670.1:0-16025 GCA_034683725.1 Strigamia crassipes
GGTAAAACTGCAAGTGTTTTTGGTAAAACTGCAAGTGTTTTTGGTAAAACTGCAAGTGTTTTTGGTAAAACTGCAAGCGTTTTTGGTAAAACTGCAATTGCTTTTAGTAAAACTGCAATTGCTTTTAGTAAAACTGCAATTGCTTTTGATAAAACTGCAACTGTTGTTGGTAAAACTACAACTGTTTTTGGTAAAACTGCAACTGTTTTTAGTAAAACTACAAGTGTTTTTGGTAAAACTGCAACTGTTTTTAGTAAAACTGCAATTGCTTTTAGTAAAACTGCAATTGCTTTTAGTAAAACTGCAATTGCTTTTGATAAAACTGCAACTAATTTTGGTAAAACTGCAACTAATTTTGGTAAAACTGCAACTGATTTTGGTAAAAGTACAACTTTTTTTGGTTCAACTTTTGCAAGAATTTTTGTTTTTTTGTCGCGTTTGCATTGGTGAAGGTGTTGCATTCGTTAAGTCCACTGGTTGGTCCATTTAAACTTCAATTTCCGTGTTATCTAGTTTTAGACAACCATTTCTGGTCTCAGCAGGCACGAATCGTTTCAACTGATCAATACTGGTTTTCTGAATTTGCAGAATAATGGATTTTGCAATCACAGTGCAGATTTGGATCTTTGTGACAACCGAAAGTTCTTCAAATCTTCTAGAGAAGCACCATAGCGGATGGTTGCTTTTGACAAAGGATGGGTTTCGAAACTGTTATCGTTGCAACGCTTGTCGTAAAAACCCTTTTTTATTTTTCTATTTTTAAGAGCACACCCTTCAAAAGGATAGCAGTACTTGCTACTAACATTCTTGTAACATCAGTTGGATTTTCCAAATTCAAAAACTTCTCAATTGTCATAAAATGATCTTAATTCTAGCAAGAAGCTAGGTGTTGCTGGTGAGAGTTGGTGTAAATAGAGCAGTGCAAAGTGCAAAATTAATATCACTTTGGCATTTGTTCCATTGATCATGGCACAAAAGTGCAGATTTGCAATGTGCAGTTAACTTTTTGCATTAACTTACACATATAAGTAAAAAACCTTTTTACAGCAGCCAAATTCTTAGACCAATCAATGCGTATTTTTCCAATTGAACATGTAATAGCCAGACTGTCCATTTAATGATAACATTAATATAAGCAACAGTGTTTCAATTGAAAACATGAACTGTGTAGTTTGTTGAACAGAGAAGAAAAATACTTGTCTTTTACCATGTTGGCATGTTAATTGTCACAGTAAGGTGCACGTGAAAATTTACATAGAGAACCTAAGTGCCTAACCAAAATGTAGGGGTGTGGTTACCTCAACACACAATTTATATACAACTGTTTCTTTTTTAATAAATAATAAATGAATAATAAATTTAAAAAAAAAACAAAAGAAAAAAAAAACATTTTCTTTCTTAGTTGTGTTTTAGGTTTTTTTTCTCTCTTAATAATTTTTCTCCATACAAATATAAAAGTACACAACAAAACATACAACTTAACTCAAACAATTCAATGACCTTAACAATCAAACTGATGTATACTGACTAATAATGTGATTAAGAAATTAGGCCACTTAAACCAGACACTGAGAGTGCCAACTGAAGTGAACCTGGCTTAGGCATGAAAGAAAATCTAACTATACACTTTGAAGTCAAGTAGGAACTAGTGTAAATCAATAAAGATTAGGCCACTTAGAACACCCACTGAGAGTGCTGGTCTACCGGTACCTAATTAGATACTAAGAAAAAACTAACTTGTAGGTTATATAAATTTCCACTCATAATATTTATGTGTGTACACCATTTTATTCTATTCTCTATTACAATGCTCATACGTATGATACTCATAATATTGTTATACTAAACAAAGTACCAACATAACTTTATTTGAAACTAGCCATTTAACATCACTACTGTTTACCTTATATTTGATTCAAGTATGTAAGTCTGATGATGTAATATGCATCATCGTCTTAGCGCACCATCTATTGGCAAATTTATGCAACAATTACTCTTTCATGCGTATTAGGTCCTCATGGCACGGGTAACAGCCCCCTTTTTAAGTATTTTGATCATTACAATTTGCGTTACGTCTCAAAGAAGTGTTCTGCTTTACTTTAATTTAATATTTACTTTCATTCTATTTCTGGTTACACATTTCTGCTCTTTACTTCTGTTCAACATTTACCTATGTGTTCTATTTCTGGTTACACAACCGAATGTTTGCTTGTCTCGGTTGAACATTTTTCTTCGAGTTATTCAGTTTTTCACAATTAAGAAATGTACAGTAAGAGTTCTGTTTGACAATCTTTATATTTGTACATGTATTACTTGTTATAGATATAATGTTTTTGATTTATTTACCATTAGTCAATATTATTTTTATTCTTTTTTTAGAATTTTTAGATTTTTAGATTTTTTTTGTAAAAGTATTTTAAACAATATAACAGTGTTATATTTTTATTATAACGAATCGCAAGGGACCCGAGAAATCTGTTTGTTATAACTACAGTACTGATTTTTTTTCAGCTCTGTAACTGAAAACAAATTCATGTTTATCATAAAAATCATGTGGATATTAGAGTGTTTATAAAAACTTGTTTTTTATAACAAATAATTCGTAATATCAAAATTTGTTATATTGCGGTTTGTTATAACAAGGTTCAATTGTTATTTACTTCTTTTGTCATAATACTGTAGCTGTAATTCAAACTATTCAAAATGACATATCACAATCAGAATTTGTGATGAGGCATTCGGACATTGCTGGTATGGGGAATACCAAGCAGTGCTGGACGCTGATCACTAATGGAAAGAACTGACAAAGAATTATTTTCATATTAGTTTATGGCCTTCATTTACCAGTTGTCTAGGGATTAGTTCCAATCAGCGCCTTTCCAACTTAGGATATGTTGTCACATCCTAACCCATGTTAATCGACGATCACGTGGCTAACAAGAACCATGTGGATGCCGAAAACTGTCACTGTTTGTGCCGGACATTACCCAGACTTCTTTGACCGTCTCAAGTCACATCTCGATCATCCATTAAGACGTTGTTGGCAACAGGACCAACCACACTGGTCATGGAGAGACTGACTTCTTGGGGTCCTGTAGACCCCGTAGAAGTCACTTCCGTTTTCCACCCTGTGGCCAGTGGTCAGTTGACTACTTCCAGCCAGCAACGTCCCCAGTCGGTTGGTGTTGCTTAGGGCGGTCATTGGTGTTGTTTAGTGTCCGCAAGGCGGTCGCAAATTATTTATTTCTTTTGTTTTCATTTTTGTTGTGACTGCTTTCGCATATGTTTCAAATGAACTTCTTTAGTCGCCTTTCTGTCATCTCAAATCATTTATCATTTTTTGATTTGGTCAGTTTAATTTGATTAGTTTAAGGATGTTTGCAAATGACTAAATCACCACATTATTCAATTTGAGGTAGTTTTTCAATTTACTCTTCAACAAGAGGTACAGGTAATTCATCCTCATATCGTTTGGATACATTAAAAATTTTATTAATTTGTTTGACTCAACTGATCCACTGAATTCAGCTGAATCATTTGACTTCTCAATATCCGCCATTACTATACACAGAATTGCCATTTGCCATCTTTTTTCTTTATCAAAAGTACTGGTGTGTGCCATGGATTCTCAGATTCTCTGATAACACCCATTTTAAGCAATTTCTTAACTTCTGTTTTTTTTCTTTTATGGAGCATCAATGTGGCTGTGGATGAATAGGGTCAGCATTTCCAATATCTGTCTTGTGCTTACAAACCATTACCTGCCTAAATCCATATCTGATGCTAAAAACCAATCTTAATTTATTTTTAGCAGTTCTTTCAGTTCTTTTTTATTTAAATTCAATATGTTGTTAGACACAAAAAAATCAAAATTCAAGCCATTAGAATTACATGGCTGTTTCTCAAAACTACCAACGTCTACCACATTTGCTATTGTTGCATTCTTTTTTAAGATAAGTAGATTTCTTTGTAAAATTTGCTACACAGATTATGCCTTTTTCATTATCAAACTTTGCTAGAGTATTATAACATAGCCCTCCAAACCAACTGGCTAGATTTGCTAATGATTCTATAAATAAATCTTAGTTAATGTTGTTGGCCAATGTAAACCATGCATTCATGCATTGCAGAAATATTTATTGCTCTTGAAACACATGCAATTAAATTTGGTTTTGTAAAGTTCTTTGACATGAGGAAAAACCTCTTACTGTAAATCATCTACATTTGAATGACCCCCAAAGGCCTTCTGTTGATCATAATCAAGAACACTAGTATGGATATACTAAAAAGATCAGAAGTACGGTATAAAGAATAAAATGGAGTCCGGTCATTTTGATTATTTTGAAGCTGAAAACAACCACAGGCTGATCGAAACAGCCAGGTCTGGACTGTAACCATTGGATATTTTGTCCATCCTGGTTGAATTTCCTCTATAATTTTTGTGTTAGCTCTGGTTCTTATGTGTAGTGCACCATTTTCCTTGGTAGAATATCGGAGAAATCGTCGATTGCAATGCTCCTCCTTGCCAAGTCGCATTTTGTTTCTTCATTAATTAATTCGATCTCTGTAGTTGCTCAATGAACTTTTAGCACTATTGGCAATTCTTTTGTACATTAATCATCTATAGCAATAACCGACTGGTATCCAATGACCCATTCATCAATATTTCCTGTCTTTGTATTGAAATTGACAGGGTTTTGTTTTTGAACAACAAGACTTTACTGCAATGCTTCCAAATCTGTAGAGGTTGTCACTTTCAATGTTGGTTGACGTTTGTTATCCTCTTCTTGTGTCTGTGATTCCTTTATTATTTCTCTCTCTACATCTTCGAATTTGTCAGAAACCACAAATTTTTTAGAGTTGAACTGTGTGGTTAAAATATATTCTGGTTTTTCCAATATGTTGGATTCACTTTTTGTTCTTTTATTCTTCCAAACTAAAACTAAAGATGGATCCAGTGGGTTAAATAAACATTTACAATAATATGGAACACACGCAACCACACACACAAACTGAACTTTATAACACTGAAACACTTTCTTTTCCCTGAAATTAAATTCATAACATCGTTATCAATACACAACTACAACATTTCAAAAGTAATTCAAAATTATTTTTAACACTTAACAAACAATTCATTATTCTATAAAAAATTAAAAAATATTTCTAAAATTAAATAATGAATATACTGATAACTTATAAATTTATTGTAAACAATTTCACCAATTTTATATTATAAAACTTTAATATAGTTTTATAGTTGCACTCTCATTAACATTTTAACTAATTAACTATTCATAACCAAATTCATACTTTCACACCATGAGCCATGTATACGTTAAGTGTGTGACTCTACACACTTAATTGGACCAACTGTTTATTTCATAAACTGCCAATGACCCTTGGGTGTTTAAATAGGCAAATGGCACTACAATTTTAAGCCTTTTGTCACATTTTTATGCAATTTTTTATTATTTTATTCACTATTTTTGCGTGAATTAAATTTTTTTACCGAGCTTGAAAAAGTTCCGTAGTAATATACCTAGCGCCATGAGTAATTGTTGGGACAATTACGTCAACACGAAGATGAGTGCTGACCTAATTGTGACAATTACTCAAGCACAAGGTGTATTTTATACGAGAATTTACTGATAGAAAATTTAAAAATTAACCATATAATCCTGGAAAATTTAAACGCAAACAAAGTATTATTAAGATTTGTTTGAAACACCTGCAACAGATGGCGCCACAAGCAAGAGAACATTTTACCGATGAAAATTCCTGGCGCCAGAGCTGTTCTCTAACATCTCTCCTCATTGATCGGCACTTAATGACAGAGCTAGTGGTAAATTATCCACCAAATCAATAGGACAATTTTCCTGCCAAAAAAACATTGGGAGAATGACGGCAACAATTAAAGCCAAGCAAGATGTAACAAAATAATAATTTTACCTACATCCCAGCTTTTTTTTATTTCTATTTTACACGTCCCAGTATTTGAATTAAAGAGACAGTCTGGCTATTACAAGTTCGATAAGTAAAACACGCATTAGTTGTTAAAAATCACATTTGTCCTACAGTTTTCTAAATTCCTTTTAAAAAACAATTTATAAGTGTTTTATTCTTATGGTACTCTTTGTGCATAATTAAATTTTTCTTTTATTTCTAAAAACGAAAAGGAAAGTATATAGAGCTCAAATAAAAACAATTCAAAATGAGCCAGACTGTCCCTTTAAGTTCAAACAATAACAACAAGATCTATTTTACATCTAATATTTTTTAAATTGCTTTATTGGTAAATGTTCATCTTGATTAGAGAAACAATTGCATATAAATTTATTTTTATTACATAAATATTTTGTGTCATTTCACCATTAAATAATTGTTTTCATAATCATCATTAAGTGTTCCAGGTTTTTTTTTATACGTTGACCTGTATATTATAAAAGAGAACATGTGTTTGAAAAATACAGGAAAAGAGTAAGACGATTGTGAATATACAGTTTAGTTTACAACTTGCCAAGAGACAACAGATGACGACAGATGGCGTTCTAGCGAGAAACGACAATTCCTATTTGCCAACACCTGATCCCAGTAATTGACAAGTGGACGAGAAATGCATTGCGAGCAGGTGGTGTTGCACAATAATCATAAATTCGAACGCAAAAAAAAAAAAAAAAAAAAAAAAAAAAAAAAAAAAAAAAAAAAAAAAAAAAAAACCAGAGCCGGAAATGTTCATAATTTTTTTCTAAAAATGATTTCACCTTGAAACACTGTGCTGAATGACCCTAATAAAAAGAAAGCTGATTTTCATTGATTATTTTTCTTCTCTCCTTTAATTAGGTCGACCTCAATCGTCTCTTCTATCGATTGTATTTATCAAAAAACAAAAAAAAAAAAAAAAAAAAATTTATCAGTCATAAAATGACATCCTGAAGGACAATGGCGGAATGCCCACAGTCATAAAGCAACAACCGACAATTTGAAATCAGTGCAGGAAGAGGTAGAGGTGGGGGTGTGGGAGGCAGGTAGATCTGACTCAAAATGAGGTCTCGGCACGAGAAGTATAATTGGCCCGTAGGCTGATGAGCACGCGACACATTTATTGACAAACGCACCACACGCAGATTGCCACTCCAACTGAAATGGCAGAGCAAACACAACTTGTGTTTATCGAAATATATTTCACATAACAAGTGGGGAGACTGTCGGAAACGGAGATAAATTATGATTAAGGAAAACGACGCAAGAAATCAAGATCTGAAACCACGGCTTTAAGCGAAAAACCCACCCGGAAAAGATCAGAGTGAAAACAAATTGAATGGAGCAAAGGTTTTCATATGTCACGAGGAAAATAAAAAAAAAAATCCAATTGGACGTTGATCGCATGACAAAGCATCAGGGATCGAAAAATGCAACGTTTTGTGCTTTCTAATTCAAACATTTCTACGCGTTTATGTAGGTATAATAAATTTCTACTCATAATATTCATCCGTGTACACCATTTTATTCTCTTCGGGTTTTTTGCCGTTTTTCACGCATTTGTTTTTTTCAGGGTTTTGGCATTTTTGTACAGTTTTTACCAACCGGAACAATATTTTTGATGAATATCGATGGATTGGGATGGATGTGAAGTAAAGGGTACGACCCGCTAGCGTTAGCGTTAAACCGGAAGTGGTTCCGTTAAAAGTTTTATTACGGTATAAGCATAGAGCGCTAGGTAATAATGACAATAATAACATCATAGATACTCAATAATTTTAAATAATTTTACGAATCGGAACACCTTTTTTATAATTTCACTCCGGTACATTTCGAGCCCTATACATTCGGGGTTTATGGTTTTTCTGTTAATTCCTCTCTACAATTATTTGTGGAAAAACGAGACAGCCTAGACTCTGAGGAGTCGCGAGCCAGGAGTCAAACCCATGCTTGCCGGACCAGTGCTCTACCTTTAAGCTACCCGGGACTCCAACAGAACCGGCGCACGTTTAGCCTTGTAATTTTTTCCACCAAACCTGGCCTGCCCAATTAATAGGCTTAAACCACTTCTAACATTTAAGAGTACCAGAACCACTTGGGAAGTTTAGCCCTATACATACCACACTTATCGTTATCCTAAACAACGTACCAACAATTTAAGCGCTATTGTTTCTGGTTTATTAACCTCCACCTTTTCCCACGTAATGGTTTCGGCTGCCTTATACATATTACACACAACTCGTCAATATTACAAAGGTCATAACAAAAAAAAATGGGTGGGGTGGAAAGCGAAAAGGGTGTGAGGGGGATTGCATCATAAGCTATGCCACGTCGATTTAAATGGTTCTTCCCCACGATCGCCATCTGGTAGCGGAAGATAAAACTCGTAGTGAATGTTTATATCGGAGTACTGAACGAATTCGCCAAGGGACTAGAGCGAATGACGCGTGTATTTCCCCCTTCCCCCGCTCTCCCCACTCGACTCCAATCCCCCCGTCGACATTAAAGCAAAAGCCATATGAAATATGTAGCCACATTTGCACAATGTGCGCTTGATTTATGCCGTAGCAGTCAATAGCTTTGAAAGGCTCAACTTTACTTTATGTGACACTCGGCCGCCATTTTGGGGGGAAAGGAAAAGGTCTTGCAAGAAGAACAGTAATCAAATATACACAAGACTGCGGCAACAGGTGTGCGTGATGACTATACTTGCAAGAGTGAAACAGACACGCCCTCCTGCGTGGGTGTCTCTGCAACATTCATCACGTTGGAAAACGTCGAATCCATTAAGGAAGGGGATTGGGGGGGAGTGGGGGGTACAGCATAAAATTATAACTTCCCCCCAATAATGCTCAAAAGCAGAAATTGCAGACCTTGTGCATAAATCTATGACATTGGGTTGGGTTATTTTGACCGTTTTCGTCCATCAAAATGACCGTATTAAGCCCAACTAATTTGTGGATCAAATAGAGTCCTTCGGTAAGTTGTCGGAAACCAGTTGCAAATTATTTCCAGGTTGTCGGAGTCCTTGGCAAATTCATTCTTGATGCCCTTGGCAAATTCATTCTTGGTGCCAATGGCAAATTCATTCTTGGTGCCAATGGCAAATTCATTCTTGGTGCCAATGGCAAATTCATTCTTGATGCCCTTGGCAAATTCATTCTTGGTGCCAATGGCAAATTTATTTTTGGCAAATCTATAGACCAAATTACTGTTGTTGTTTTTATCCGGGTCTTTTCGCGCATGCACAGAACGTGGTAGGCAACAAACACGTTTCGCTAGCGTATTTTAAATGCAGTTTTTGATTCGATCGTTTAATAAATAAACAGATACCGGTAAATAAATTTTGTGACACCCAAAAGCAGCACAACTAGTAGGCACTGTAATACGCTGTTTACTTGTTGCCTACCACGTAGTGCACAAAATTGCCACCAGTGCACGCAATTCTGTAATTCTGTAATTTGATCTATTCTTGTTGCCCTTGGCAAATTTATTTTTAGTGTGATGGTGCCCATGGCAAATTCATTTTTGGCAAATCTATTCTTGGCGCCCTAGGCAAATTTATTCTTGCTGCTCTTGGCAAATTTATTCTTGGCGCCCTTGGCAAATTCATCCTTGGCGCAGTTTTTCTACAAGAAATTAAAAATTCTGGATGGCTTAGCGATGCTCTTGTGAAACTGGTGCCCTTGGCAGCTGCCCCAATGCTGGACGTGTTGGATGGTGGACCAAGTTGTTCGTGCTTCTTCCTGTCTCACGCTTGACCAGACATCGAAGCATGCAGTCCGTATTTTCAATTCCGCATGACTCGATAACCTTTAAAACAGAAGGAATTGCGGAAAATATTGGATGCCAGTTGTCACTATGGAAACGAGGAAATAAATGAAAGAGTTTAAGTGTTTCAGTTTTAAATTTAAATCCAAACTGTAATCATCTTTTATCTGTTTGTGTTTGTCAGCAGAAATAAGTGTTTAGCACAGAAAACAAAAAAAACTAATCGAACAGCGATCATAACTGCTCATTCCAAGCATTTTGTCTAAGTAATAAAAACGGGTCAATAAAAACCCATCGGAAATTAAATCCAAAACTCCACTCAACTTGGACTGTCCTTGGACGACGTCACCCACCATATTTGGAAATTTTTCTAACCTCCTCCCTACCGACACAATGAACTATAGAACCGACACAGTAAAAACTCAGACATGACGTCACAAATCAATTGTTCGCTTCCCCTAAAATAAAATTTATAGGAATTCGGTTGCAGTGGAGACCCCCGCCCCTCGGTGCGTGACGTCATGTACGAACGGCCAGCGACAAGAAAGAAATATTGAATGAATTGTAAAAATTGCAGCGCGCCATCATATTAATTGGCATTTATTGTGTTATCACAATTCACACGTTTTGTTATTGTTCTATTGTTATTTCATGTCACCTTTACTTACCTCAAACCACAGAAACGTAGCTACTTTCAACTTTTTTTTCAAGACTCTTCAAAGCGATCCCAGGAGACGTACAGGTGGTCTCTAAAGGGATTACTTTGGTGGACCCAGTCCGCACTTTTACCTCCTATCGACTGTTGATTCTGCAAATAAAAAACAAAATAAATAAAAAACAATTTTCTGAAATCTCTCGGTGTGTCTGTTCCAATTATTAAGATGTGAAATCTTAGAGCTAGAAATAAGTCAATTGGACATTATCATAAATTCAAATAAAGTTAGCACCAGGAGGCGCCTTAAGGGTGAGCATCATGAAAGATGATCATTTACATATGAGAATGACAAATTGATACAAAATGGGCATTGCGCATTTCTATTTCGTTAATCCTGATTTTTGTTGTGGTGGATTATCCACTGAAAACTCGAGTTGGATTCTGGGAGATATTTGGATTAAAGTTGAATTTTGTTATAACGAACCGCGATATAACAAATTTTTGTTATAACGAACCGCAATATAACGAATTTTTGTTATAACGAACCGCGATATAACAAATTTTTGTTATAACGAACCGCAATATAACAAATTTTTGTTATAACGAACCGCGATATAACAAATTTTTGTTATAACGAACCGCAATATAATGAATTTTTGTTATAACAAACCGCAATATAACACATTTTTGTTATAACGAACCGCAATATAACGAATTTTTGTTATAACGAATTTTTTTGAATGACTTGGTTGGTTAGCTACATGTTAAAAAATTTTCGATGTAACAAATTTTACGAATTATTCGTTATAAGCAACAAGTTTTTACTAACACACTACTCACAAGTCTTTGTTATAACGAATTTTAAAATTTGATCACATGGCTCATTTGTTCACATGCAATGTGCCAGAAGATTTAATTTTTTAGATTAATATAAATAAAAATTTTATTTTGAAAACTACTGTCAAAACTTAAATTCATCACACGATTGCAACTACACTCGAACGTAGAACGAATGCAACAAGCGCAGCAATCGCTATAAGTTCACAGAAACATTAAATATGACAAGATTAACCATATTTTCATAAAAAAAAGTCCAAAAGTTATCTCGTAGTGGCATCAAATTGCAGTCGAGGGCGGATACAATTCGAAGTCATCTATTAAAGAAATACGATAATTTAGTTAAACACGTGATCAATTATGATATATCTAATAAAAACCATTTACTTTTCAATTACTTTCATTCCGCCATTTTTTTATATTGAAAACATTTTTATTTTCTTAATTTATTCCTCGTATCGTATTATAAATGCGATCAATACTACTCCGCGTTTTACCTGTTGCCATATCCATTACATAACTTGCTTTAGCATGTATTATTTCTGAGCCTTCTTTCTGTAAATGGCAAAGTACTCATCCATTATTCAACGTCTAAAAAAAAAAAAAAAAAAAAAAACACGACAGTAAATAAACTCATATGTCTAAACTCAAACGTCCCGGAATAAATATAATCGATATTTAATTGTAATTAGTGGTGAAAAAAACACTCGATTGATTAACCAACTTACTTTCTCGCTTTCAGTAAAGCGATATCAAAACATAACGGCCGAGGGCCCACTTAGACCAAATAAATTAACAAGGCGATGGTTGGAATTGTGACGACACTCTCGCACGTCATACGTTTGCATTATGTACGTGATACCCGATCTATTATGAATGACGAGCGAAATTCGAGTGATGGCTGGAAATGTGCAGCGTCTATGTTATAAACAATTTTTTTTTATTATTTTGTTGATTTACTTGTTTTATTTTTTTATTTTTAACAATTTTTTTAAAATTAATTATTCTTTTCTTTCCTGTTTCCGGCACTATACTATAGTGCATTGTGGGAAATTCGGCTCTACGTATTAGAACAGGTATAGACGCCATTTAAAATTGATGCTTAAACTCACGTTCGTTTTTGTTATTCGTTTCGCTGTGGTAGTTTCCCGCGTTTGTGTTTGATATTCTTTATCTGTAAGGAAAGGAAAACTACCAGTTGAGGAAGAGATATATCGGTTTTAGTGCACTATGAACCACCGAGCCCATTAGATGGATTTTGAAAGCCAACTCGTTAATTTGAATTTGAAATTGAAACGGTTTGCCTAGGTGTGATACTGTTGCTGTAGTTTGTCACTAATGCATTCTTTACTTACATAATAATTTGCATAATTGTTTGGATAGTACATAGGATGAATTACAGACACAGTTTTCCAGAAAAAGAAATGAAATTTATTTAGTTGGAAAACCACTTATTAGTGTCATGGCGTTAGTTTTCTGGTAAGCATGACGTCACAAGTGAGATTTGCGCATTAATTATCAACAATGCAGTTAGCTAATTAGGAAAAACAAGATGTGACTGGTCAAAATGGTGCACGTCCTTCACTGCTGACCACAATTAGATGGTGCTGCAGTCACTGGAAGGATCCGGTAAGAAGGACGTGGGCGCAGGAAGTCAATCCCGTGGCACTAGAGAGAAGAGGGAGTCCTTGCTGACCATCGTGGCGAGTGGTTGTTCAGACGATTGCTCCACGATCCTGGCTACGCACGGAAAGACTGTCCTGAAGAGTGGAATGGGATTCCCATTTACTGGGACCTGAGCGTCCCTGACGCGCTATGCCTTCCAAGGCATGGCAAAGAGAATCAATTGCCTTTACTGACGTTGCTGTGGTCAGTGGTTGACTTTGAAGGTTCTGTACACACAACCCCTGCATGGGGAATGCACTTTAGAAGCACTAATTCCTAGACAAGTGATCAATAAAGCCATTTACTGAATCTAGTGCTGTCTTTTGTGTAGTTTCTTGTTGTGTGTGTTGCGTCCAGTGCCTCATGGTCCTCCCCTGACCATGACATGTTGCCCAAACACTCATAAAAATGCCCGTTGCTTTAATTCAATCAAAACAATATTTAGATTTTGGCAGTAACTACGCACCCGGAACAACTAATGATTCTGCAGTTTGAAAACCACTATACAGAATTAAAATTTTTATTACCTGTTTGCTTATTAGTTTGATTTGTTTTGTTCTGATTTGCTTTGCTGGTGCTCGACACTTCCGTTAAAACTATATCAAACACTCATTACAAAGAATATCATAATTCGCAATGTTTATGTATATTTGATGACGCTGCCTCGTCAGCGCCACTTGGCGAACTTGAATAAAAACTTTGTCTTAATTTCCCAATTAACATTTAAGTTCTCTTTCCTATACTGTATACCACAATGACCACATGGGTTAACAACCTTTATTATTGCGTATCTTTAATATGTCTACAAATTCGATGATTAACAAATGACCACAGCAGTAGGGATTCAACACTTTTAGTGATTACTATTTGTTTTTGCAGTTTATTTTGCAAGCTGTCTCACCTTTGAGTAGGATCTGCTTTACTTGGTTTCTTGTTGAATTCTGTTGTGTCTTAACCAGGAAAAACCTCAAGTTTTATACATTTGGGTCATGTGACTGCTCTGACCAATAGTGTCACGTATTTCCTCTTAGGGTACATAACTATTTACACAGGTGAGCACCACATGGGGAATGAAAAGACCCTTCTTTGAGGAATGTTTAATGGGGTCATCACCAAAAAGGGTTTTTAGTGACTACACTTTCTCAGGGCCACGACAAATATTAAGCTGGGGGAGAGAGCATTATTATCACAGATTTATAATCCTTTCATTCAACGACTTGCTTTTGTTCTGTAAGTCTGGCAGAAAGTTGTCTCTCTTTTTTTGTCCAATAAAATAAATTATCCAGTTTTAATATTGTGTCCTTCCTTTCATCACCAACATAAAAATACACTTAATATTTCTTGCAGTGTTAATTAGCTAACCAACAAAAACTGTCAAATATTATTTACAATTGTTTTTCTTTCGATACAAATAAAGTTGCATCAAACTTAAAAATATCATCGCGCTCTCTTTTCTGGTACTAGATCATCCCCAGCATCAATTATACACTTGCAAGCTTACTCACCACGAATGCACTCAACTTTCCTTCTAATATGCACCAAAAAATTCCTTTCTCCTTCTTTTTTCCATCAGTCCCATGCACATTACTGCGCGTGACATTTTGTTTTTATGTTGTCCGATCGATATGCCCACTTGAATGATCAAACTGCCTTTTGCTTGCACAACGACGAGATTTTTTTACCAGACAGAGCAAGGTGACACTTTATCTCCACGTTCAACTCTCAAAAAAAAAAAAAAAAAAAAAAAAAAATAGCACAGTCAGGACTACTAAGAATCTTGAGCCGAATGAGCACATAGATTCAGGTAAAGGCAAGCTGTGAAATTGATGGAATTAACGACTGCAGGGCCAAAGCGCCGTCTCAGTGCCATCATTACGCGGCACAGTCTTGAAGTAAAAAAAAAAAAAAAAAAATGCGACGTCTGATTTAGATGCTGGTGCGGGAATGAAAGACCCTGGCCGCGCTCCAACTAGGAACCAAGCATTGCCGCACCAGCAAGAAAGGCCTGCCATAGGCGCGCTGATTAAGCACACTTCCTTCTCGTTCTCAATAGTCTCAAAGTACGAAGCAGTTCCTAGTGCCAACAGCTCTAAGATGTAATGTATTGAGTACTGCAAGCAGAATAACATGGGTACATGGATTTCAGTAGTATTAGTACGTTGCCCTCGTTGCTCTTAGTGTATAAAAATAATTTTTTGAAAAAAAGGATGAAAGCGCTTTTGGTCGATGGATGTGTTTCCATTCAAGCAACGTTCTATTCATTCACCAACACATCTTGCTCCGACTCAGTTATTTGCTCATTGTGACAAAAGGAAGTGGAAAGCTTTAACCGTCTTCGCGGGAGACAACATTTTTTTTTTTTTATTTTTTTTTTTTTTTTTCTTTCTTGCAACAAGTTACATTGGGTTTTTTGAACCTCGATTTTCTGTCTTTCTGATCAAGTGAAAATAAGCCAAGTAAAAGATGGCCAATGCACGAACCGATCGAAATGCACTGGAGTCTGTTAAGCGTGGGAAGCAAACAGGCTTTGTTTTGTGGACCAATGAATTGTGGTTGAAGTTTTCCGATTGCTCCTCCTCTTGTCAAAGAACTTCTTTTCTTCTCTTTACTCCGTAATCCAGCTTGCATCCTGTAGAAGGACACTAACACTAACAAAAAAAATAGATTTTTTTTTCTTCTTTTTTTCCCAAGCAGTTCAAAAATGTCACATTCATGTGCATATTATTAGTGTGGAGATTGTTGTGCAATGTATTATTGGGTTGGTTGCCCATGACAACTGATTATTGTTTCCTTGACTAAAAATGATTTGTTTTGGAATGTTAGGCCTGAGTTGGTCAGGCGTGAGATGTGTTCTTGTGAGTGCTTAAAGGTGACTGGTTTTTGGGAAATGCCAATGTGGTGCTGGATGCTTCTCACTGTAAAGGAAAGAACTGCTAGAGACTACGTTGAATTGTAGACCTAAATACAATGGACTGCGCACTCATTATGGCGCCCCTGCTAAATGAGTTGGAGGAATCGTTGAGGGAAAGGGACAGTAGCGAGCTGCTCCTCACTTCCTGTTTCATCATTCTTGCACTGAATTCAATTTTATTTTGTAAATTGTAAATAATTTTTT
>JAQFXT010001671.1:0-16007 GCA_034683725.1 Strigamia crassipes
TTTTAGGCATAAAATTTGGATTTTAGGCATAAAATTTGGATTTTAGGCATAAAATTTGGATTTTAGGCATAAAATTTGGATTTTAGGCATAAAATTTCGATTTTTTGCATAAAATTTGAATTTTAGGCATGTTTTAAGCATAAAATATGAATTTTAGGTCTGGTTTAAGCTGGGTTTAAGCGTTAGATGTGCATTGTAGGTCTGTTTCCAGCACAAAATGTCGATTTGAGGGGTCAGAATGTGACTTTTAGATCATTTCCTAGGTCCATTTGAAATTTTTAGACATTTAATCATTTATTTTCCAAAGTAAATAAATTACTAAATTTAGTGAAAATGAATTTACACATCCAAGATCAGATAAATTGATTGAAATCTGGTCTAAACAAGTGGGAATATGAGTGTTTTCTGCGAATTGAAACTTAATGTAATTGACTAGATCTGTTTCAACATTTATTATAATGATTCTGTTATCAAGTGTTGCTTAGCAACGAGCAAGCACACTGCGACAGTAATCAAATTCTTGTTTTCCCATAGAGTGAGTTTACAAAGAAGCCAGCAAAGCAGCAGCCCATTGCGCTCCATTCGATCCTTTCCCTTCTCTTGTCCTCAGAGAATAGAAATTGTTTTCTTCTTTGTTTGCTCGGCTCGGCTGTACACACAGCAAATAAAATATTGGTAAGTGATTCGAAATGAAGAAAAATATTGTCTCAGATGATTGATTGGATTGGGGACAAGGCAAAGGCAAATTGAAGGTGAAACGGAGGTGGTGGTGGTGTCAATTTGGGCTTGTGTACACCTGTGCGAACCGTGTCACGTGCGTCACTCGTGTGTGGATTAAAAGTATGGCGAGGCTTCTGAAATTCCCCACTGTTTCTCAGGTTGATGCTATCACTTGCGCAGAGGTGGGGTGTCTTGTGATAGTGTTAATGATTTATTACTTTGGTTGCTCAGCTTGTTCTGGCAGTGGGGGGCTTTTTCTTGTGGTTTTGTCAAGGAATTTATTTTGGGTTACAAGTGCTTTGAAAGGACTTGCTTGACAATGTTGCTTGGGATTTGTTCACAGTTAATTTGCGTGTTTGGGGTTTGTTTTTCAGCAAAATTGGACACTTTAGGCTTGTTTTTGAACATTGTAGGTTTTCTTTTAGCAAAATTTGGCATTTTAGACTTGTTTTTGAGCAATATTTGACATTTTAGACTTGTTTTTGAGCAAAATTTGACATTTAGACTTTTTTGGAGCAAATTTGGCTTTTTTTAGCTAATTGTGCTATTTTAGGTTGTTTTTTGTTAGCTAAATTAGCTATTTTAAGCTTTTTTTAGCTAAATTGGCCATTGTAAACTTTTTTTTGTTGGCTAAATTGGCCATTTTAAGCTTTTTTAAAAGCAAAATTGCCCATTTTAGGCTTATATTTGACCAAAATTAAGCATTTTCGGCTTGTTTTTGACCAAAATTAAGCATTTTCGGCTTGTTTTTGACCAAAATTAAGCATTTTCGGCTTGTTTTTGACCAAAATTAAGAATTTCCGGCTTGTTTTTGTGTTAAATTAATGTAATTTAGGCCTTGTTTGAAGATTTGAGCTATGTTTTCTGAGTTGGAATTTTAGATTAGGGTTAAACTTTGAATTAATAATGCACAGTTAATTAAAAAGATTGTGATTAGAGTATACAATTTTAATGTAGACGTATGTGTGCACAAGTTTTCAGTGTTTTAATTTAAATTTATTGGTTTTTAAGTCTGTTATTACATACATGGCTGAAAGTATTTTAACAACATGTAATAATCAGTATATATCTTTACGAGCGTTTATTGCTGCTTCATTTAAGACTAGTATCAAAGGAAAACTGGTTTGAAATTCATTTTTTTTATCTTTATTTTCAAATTTAAGCCTTTTTTTATATCTACTTTTCATGATTGAAACTTAAGAAGGGAAGGGAGAAGAAAAAACAAAAATCTCACTTTAAGCAGCTTAAATATTTATTATTTTATTTTATTTTAATTTTTTTAATTTTTCTTAATTTTTCTTAAATTTTTTAAACTGAAAAAAATAAAATAAAAATAAAATAAAAATAAAAATAAACAAACTCGAAAATACAAAAGAAATAAAACAAAGCGAAATTTGGCCCATTTTTATAGCGAAATAAAAAGACAGGATCAATACGTTATCGCAGGAGAGGAAAAATGGAAGCATGAGAAAAGACAGACGGTCCACGCCACTAGTCACAGGATTACTGACTGATACGAATCTGTCCCTTGATCATTGAGCTGCAAAATCTCGTGGGTGTTTGAAGTCGCCATCTCTCCCTCGCCAACCCCCTCTTTGATCCCTAAAACCCGTCCATTAGGAAAGTGTAATCAACCATTGCAGTTTTTGCGGTGTGACGACTTTCATCTTATATTAACACATCTTGAAGAGTGACCCCCCCCCTCTGCTGAGCGTTTCGAGCATTGACAAAAATCGTCTCTGGAGGACTAATTTCAGATAAGGAGATTTTGCAGATATTGCAATAAGTCTGGTGGAGTCGTAAAACTGTCCGATCCGACCATAAACAGCGGAAATATGAAACTTTTCTCTTGCAGTGTCAAGTAGTTTGGAATTGATGGACCCCTATAGTGACCAGATCAAAAAAAAAAAAGAATTTGTGCTTAAGACCACACGGAAGAAGTGAAACTTCTTGTTTACAAGTTGTGGGAATTAAATAAAAAGAGGATTGTTGACAACTGCAAGTGTAAGAGTGTAAAAATTAGCAATTTATTGTTTATTGTTTTCGTCGGTAGGCGGCACCACTTTCGCGTAACGCATTTTCGTCACTCACATCCGTCTCCATTTCGAATTACTCTAGCCCCAAAACCCCTAACACGCCTAAAGAAGTTTCACGGATCGACCAAGGCGGAGAGTTCGTATCTCGAGAGTTTACATGAACGGGAGCGGAATTGTACTACTTTAGTTTAAATTATTCTTTTGTCTACGAAAGTAGTTCATCCAGCAATATGGAAACTAGGCTTTAGCGTTGGGGAGAACAAAGTTTTGGCCGCAGTTTGAGTTGGAGAAATGTGGTTTGCGGATGTATGGGAGGGGGGATACAGTTGCAGGACATTACCTCATTTGGGGTGACGCGACTCGAACCGAGGGGTAAAGTGGTTTGTGAGTGGTCCGTCGAGTGATGCAGCTGCAAGACACTATCAAAACACTATCATTCAAATGCGGTCTTGACATTTGTTTACTTTGCGGACATGGGATGAACCTTTCATCTGGGTCTATTTTACACTTTGTTAGGCCTTTCTTGAGATATGGAGATGTGCTTTTTTGTGCTGCAGCAAAGGGATGGTGGTTGCAAGTTTATGTTGAGGTTGCTGGATCAAGGACACTTGAAATGGCATTTTTCAAGATGAAGCTTATGGCAATAATGCAAGCTACAAGATGAGTCAGACAGCTGTTGGAAATGTATGGTTTCCTCACTGGATTACTGCCATAATCTTTTCTCAGCTTTATGTTGATGGTGCAGGTATTGAGGCAAATTTGCTATTTTCATATGCTAATTCAGAGTGGTTGGAAAGGAAAACAATGGGCTGAATAAATTCGTAGACTATAAACTCATTTTGTACAATTATGTGGAAATGTATGGAAATTAAGCGAAGAAAAATAAGGAGATATTTTTATTACAAGAGTAATTACTTTGGAAAACACAATTTAAATAGTTTGGCCTGCCAGATGCTATTGAAAGATTGTTCCATGCTGTTTGAGCTAAAATTAACCCTTTCTCTTGAAAACGCGATCAATTTTGACCAGGTACAAGAGAGTCACGTGACCATCTGTGGATGAAAGATTGGATTATACATTGCCTCAATCAGAGGAAGGCTACCTAAGGTCACTCGTGTTAACTACAATTAGAAGCCTCTAACTATTGAATGTGCAGTTTTATTATGGGCTGTTTGTTCAATTAGTTTTACTAGCTCCTTCTTGATGGCAACAATGCATGCTTCTTGCACCCACATAATTAGGGATGGCTTTATTGTTATCATAATTTGTTGGTTGAGTGCCAAGTTTCAGGGAATAATAGAAGCAGAGACTAATAAAGGGGAAATCTGTCAGCTCCTCTGTTAATGTAAGCAGTAGGTGTCCTGTGGTGCTGGTTCTACTTTTTATCATCAAGACTATCTTTTTTTAGACTTGAATGGATCATTGCATAAAACCTAGTGGGAGTGGAAACTCAGTTTGGAAGAAAGCATTAGGTTTTTTTGCCCCCTTTTTTGAGATTTCCATCTAAATCCAGCGATAAGGAATCATTATTGCTTCAGTATTGACAGAGGCTATGGTTGGCTAAAATTAATCTCTGCAATTATAAATTTATGTGCAGGGGTTTTAGCTTGCCATCCGAGGCTCATTAAAAATTCAATCTGTTAAAAAGGACTTTGGACAAACTCTCATTCACTATTGACCTGTGCATTGCCATGGCTGCTGGATTTCATATTAGTTTTTGAGATTTCTGTTTAGTCAGTTGGTCTAGCTTGATCTTTTGCTCTTGAGCACTTAGGTTTTGCGTTTTATCTACTTTACAAGATCATCTTTAAACCATTTGCACTTCGTCAATTAACCCTTAGCTCATTCTCCACAATTCTTTAAATAAATGTCGACATCTTCGAGAAACGTCTTTTGTTAGATATTTAGTTTAACGCGTTTCCTTTAAGCCGGACATAATTTTGAAAACAAGCATATGACTATCGGTAGGATCAACCAGGTAATCCGCTCTCCCCGACAAGATCGGCAGGAGCGGGGCTGTACGGAGATTTCCTATTTCCATTGCCTCCGCTTCGGAGAAAAGCAACGGAAACTCTGCGAGCTTATTTTTAATTGCCAATCTTGCCGATGCTAATTTTTCTATCGACTGCGGCGTTAGATTTAATGGTAGTACAATGGCTAGCATTACAACGTTGACGTCGAATAGAATTAAATGCAAATCCTTTAAGCAGAAGTTTAGTTAGAGCAAACAAGGGGAAAAAATGACTCGTCACTTCGAATTAAACCGAAACCTGCAATCTGCAATAGGGTTTATAATTTCACAAAGCCGGCCCGACTCGGCATTACCATACGGCCGACAATATAAAGCAATAAAGCATGAGCAAGTGATGACCCCGTGGGCAACGAAAGGCGTTTGGCAGCTTGTCGTGGAGTTACTTATGCTTCTTCGCATTCTTTTACCTCTTCTGGAACAAGGGGCAAGGCAGTATGGGGGTGGGTGCACCTTTTGGCCCTTGTCATCCATCTTCAAGTTGGATTGGATTGAGATTCCAGCCCGCCACTGACAGCTCCACACACTTGCTAAGGATGCCGGCTATGCTTGTAATAATAATGTCAACGAGTAAAGGAGTTGCCTGTGTACTTTTTTCTTTTCTTTTCAAGAGGTTAATGAAGTGTGAGTTATAGATGAAGTTTAAATAAGGTTTCTGGATATTTTTATTATAGGCTTAGAAAAAAAAATGGGAAAATAAAAAGATGGAATTTCATAAAGATATATGCAGCTGCTACTTTTGTATTATTAGCAGGGTTGGTTCAATCTAACTTTTAAAAAAAATGGCAGCTGATTCAGTCTGCTTTTAGTTTCAGTGGGCATGTGATCTACCACGTCTAGGATTTAGATCTACCGCGTCCAGGATGTACCGCGATACAATATACCGCGTTTCAATCTGCAGCGAATACCGCGAAAGCAAAATCAACATCATTTTCGACTTTAGCATGAGCGCCCTTAACGCAAACAGTTTTCACTCGCAAAATGTTCAAAAATTGCATTTTTAGTCGTAAAAATGCATTTTTAAGAGAGGAAACTCCGATTCTATTTTATAGTTAATACGTACGTTCAATTCATGAAAGAAGAAGTGACTTTTACTTTCCATTTTTTTTAAAAAGTGACTTTCGAATGAACGCAACCATTTGACACCAGGCGGAGTACGTTTATTGGTTAGGTTAGGTTTGGTCTAGGTTAGGTTAGGTTAGGTTTATGGTCCGTAACTTGCGATAAAATTTGTTTCGGGATTTTTAAATTTTGCAGTTAAATTCTCTGGTTTTCAATTCTCCGGAGAAAACCTATGGAGGAGTAATAGTCTCAAGAAGGTAAATAAACAGACCGAAATGCTTTGCATATTTCATGTTTTAAACTTCAGAAAACTTTCCAATTTAGTAATTAGTAATTCATACAGAATTAACATTAAACAAAACAGGAAACTTGGTAACTGATGTTGATGGGATTTGTCTGGATTTTTATTAAACTGGAGAAAAGCAAGGCTTACCTGCGTAGCATTCTCGGTATGAAGCCACCAGGTTTAAAAGGTGTTTCTCAAATTGGCCACCCGAGGTGCTGTTGACCTCATCTTACATTCTAAATTTCATTATAAAAATTGCCAGCGGTTGTTACATGTGAAATGTAAGCATGTTTCCACGCATGCTCAAGGCTCGAATTGAAAATTGCGTTGCCTCGACGAAAATAATAGAAAGTTTTAAAAATGTATTTGTCTCCGAACCAAAAATGCACGAAGCGGCGAAGCGCCGTCGCTCGTCGATTCACGCGGCAACAAGTGCGCGTCACGCGGCGTGGGGGAGCGGCGATTACCGTGCTTTGGTTTTCCGCGCTAAAATCGAGGAATTTTATTAAATTTAATTGTATTTTAAAAATTTAGTGGATTTAATAGTGCGATGTGCTAATTAAACGTTAAGTTTGTGACAGGAAACAATTTGTAACGTGAAAATTCTCACACGTCTATGAGTTATTGCAAGCGCAGTTAGTAAAATGCTAGAAAATGAAGAAAAAAAATCAAAATGGGGCTGGGAACACATTGATGTCGATGATAATTAAAAATGGTCGAAGAACATCCGTTAATGAGATGAGCTCGATAATATTTTATAGAAAGAAAAAAAATTAAACACATTTTCGATTTATATAACCTGTCAACGAAAATTCGGGCTTTTTTTTGGGAGTACGGCAATGAGTGAAACCATGCGGCCGACGGCGCGCTTGCGGCGGCAGCCAGATTGCGTTTTTCCCGACGAAATTTAAAATACGTCAATCCATTAATTTTTTTTTTTTTGGTTGAATTTTAATGTTTGGAGTTTAGAATACGAGATAAAAAAAATTGAAGTTGGTTCCGGAATATTTTAGAGCAATAAAAAAAAATCTTAAGGCGCTCTTGTGCCTTCGTTTCGAGACTCGGCTTTGCAAAATTGAATTGAAGAGTCGTTTTCTCTCGGTTGGAAATGGAATAAATATGTGAGGACAGTGCGATGCATGATGGGACTAGGATAAGTTTTGTCAAATGCCAGTAAATCAGTAACAAAAGCGACGTTTTTTTCTGAACAAGACACCATTTCGTGGTCCTTTATAGTCCAGTCTCCAGTCGTCACGAATACAAACTTTTCAAAAACAAAATATAACTTTTTAGGCCTAAATTTCAAACTTTTCCATCTTTTTAATTACGAAAATGTGGGGTCAGTGTTTGAAAACTAGAATACATTTTTGGACAGCGTAAGTCTGTGTTTGTAATAAGTTATAAAAAAAACCCTTTATGCTTATAACTATAGTGGAAAACTCGTAAGTCTAACGGAGCTTACGCTATATTGAAAAATAGCGTAGCCAATCAGGTAATTTTCCACTATTTACGTCATTGCGACGTCACTGATTAAAAATTGCGATTTACAATGACCATGTTCGCCGCCATTTTGAATTCTCCGCTTCATTCGCGAGAGAAGCAGCGTTACTGTTTATCTCATTGTTTTCCTTTGGAAATCATTTCAATTCGCAATAATAAAGTTGCGGCATTGTTTCGAATTAGTTGAAACAGAAATTGTATCTATATTTAATATAAGAAACGGTTCGTAGTTTCGGAAATCACATGACTTTGTAAGGTAGGTCGACTTTTATAACCGTAACGTGAAAGCGCGAGCGCAAACTGAACTTTTATATTTTTACGTTACAATATTCATAACGTAAAATTGACTATAATTTTAAGGGAAAAGTACATGGCGCAAACTGTGTACTGCGTAGTATCGCCACTACGTTATTAAATTACTTTAACGTTAACGTTAATATTTTCTTTTCTTTCATATTAAATTGTTTTCCATTTTAATTGATTTCAGAATAGATTGTTTTTCTTTTTTTTTATTATTATTTTTGCATCTGTAACAAAATGGCAGATGTAGTTGTGTTTTCTTTTCTATTTTTATTCCTTTAGTTAACGTTAATGCCAAACACATTTGGGAGTCTCTGGGAACGGAGCAAGCACTTTTAATGAAACCTGTGATTAGTGGCAGTGTCTAAAATCCGAAATTAGGGGCCCCCGAACAAAACCAAAGACTGGTGAGTGAGTAATTAAAGAATAGCAGCAAAGAAAGAGAAATAAGCAAACACTTAGGACGGACATAACTCTGTTTGATTCGTGCCATGTGCAGGTTTTAATGAAACGGTCTCCTAGTTTTTCCACTTTGCAAGAATGGGAAGAATGTGGTCTCTCTTTCGCTCCTTTCATTTGGATTGTGTAGTGGAGAAAAGGAAAGGAAAGGAAAGGAATGAGTTACCTGTGGTCAGTGACCTTTGACGGCAGTGCAAAGGTCGGGATTAATTGGCCTTTTGATTCATTTCCTTTTGAGAAGTTGAAATGCAAATTTCTTTTTTTAATACGGCAAAAAGTGGAGGGATTAGTTTGTGTAGATTATGTTTATTTAGTCATTTGGCGCCATAGGTGAGTGAATTTGGTGAATGGAGTTATTGTAATGGATTTCTTTGTTGTTGTTGTTGTTTTAATGCGTGGAAATAGTCTTTTTATGATAGTCAGGTTTTACCCATTTTGCAAAAAATAGTCAGTGTTTTATCTATTTTGTATAAAAATAGTCATGTTTTTACATATTTTGCATAAAAATAGTCAGGTTTTTACCAATTTTACATCAAAAAGGTCAGTTTTTATCCATTATGCATTAAATAGTCCGTTTTTACCTATTTTACATAAAAGTAGTCAGTTTTTGTTTATTCTGCATCAAAATAGTCAGTTTTTATTTATTCTGCATCAAAATAGTCAGTTTTTACTTATTTTGCATCAAAAAAGTCAGTTTTTACTCATTTTGCATCAAATAGTCAATTTATACTTATTGTGCATAGAAATAGTCAATTTATACCTATTGTGCATAGAAATAGTCAATTAAATAATCAATTTTTGACTATTTGAGTTTGAAATACTCAATTTATACCTATTGAGCATAGAAATAGTCAATTAAATAATCAACTTTTGACTATTTGAGTTTGAAATACTCAATTCAAACATTTTGCATTAAAGTAGCCAATTTCCAATCATTTTGCATGTAAGTAGTCATTTTTAAACCATTTCGCATACAAATAGTCAATTTTAAACCATTTTGCATACAAATAGTCAATTTTTAATCATTTTTTGCATACAAATAGTCAATTTTTAATCATTTTTTGCATACAAATAGTCAATTTTTAATCATTTTTTACATACAAATAGTCAATTTTCAATCATTTTTTGCATACAAATAGTCAATTTTCAATTATTTTTTGCGTACAAATAGTCTCTTTTTAAATCATTTTTCATGCAAATAGCTATCCATTTTTTCATTATCCATTAAATTTGCCGCAGTACAGACATACGAGAAACGGGAAAGTTTGCTCTGACCTAAGGTTTCGCAAATACAAAAAACACATGATATGATAAGTAATCCCTGTCTTCTTTTTGCTCGCTTAAGGTCCATTTAATCTCATGGGTCCTTTAGGCCATAACTTTAATTGATTTTTTTTTTGATTTTTATTATTTTATAAATCAAAATATTTTTATGTCCCAAAATTAAACATTTCCAAAATTGTTTCATTTCACAATGTTAACCTACGGAGTTTAGGGCTAAAAAAAAAAAAAAAAAAAAGTTGGGCGCTGCATGCAACCGAGATGACAGTTGATCCGTAAGTTATTGGAAATGATGTCATGTGACAGGTAATTTAGATGGTACAGGATGATTTGAGTGTGCAGGTGTAAAGTAAATTGTGTTTGGTTTTATTTTATTCTATTTTATCTGCGCGCAAAATGACAGTTTAATCGAAGGCGCTAAGTTTTGTGAAGTTTGGACGCTCGCTCGCGAGATTACCTCATCTCATCGCGTTCGTGCGGATTGTTTGAAACTCCCAACTCCAACTCCACCCTTTGGACGTTCGGGTGCGTGTGGGAGGAGCAAATCAACGATGGGCGCTTAGGATTTATCGAAGTGTGAGCTCCTCCTATGCCTTGCTTAATGAAATCCATAAATTTTAGCCGGCTTTAGAACGGCCATTTCGTCCGGATGAAAACCAACTAGACTTGCCGGCTATTCACCTTCGATTCTTGATCAATCCGCGTTCATTTATGTGTGATTTGTGAATCAAGTGTTGATTTACATTTAGTTTTATTGATTTTGTTTTAGTTTAGGGTTTTTTTTTTGGTTTTTTTGGTGTGTTTTTACGATTTTTTGGTTTAAGCCTAATTCCCATAGGATAACATATGGTTTTGAAATTAAAAAAAAAATTTTTTTGTTTAAAAATTAAAGAATTTAATTAAATATTAGAAATATAATTACTAGGCTTTTTATTTATTATTATTTCAGTGGTTTTCTTTGAAAATTTTTGCTTTTTTTTTTATTTAAGCCTAATTTACATAGAATAACATTGCGTTTTAGAGACCAAAATTTTCTTTTTGTTTAAAAAAATCATAAAAATTTAATCAAATATTGAAAGAAATAAAATGAATAAGCGTATTTATTATTATTCCGGTGAAAATTTTAGCTTTTTTTATTCTAATTTTACAATTTACTTTAATTTAAGCCTAATTCCCATAGAATAACACACGAATTTAAACCGAAAAAAATTTTTTATTTAAAAATAATCAAAAAAATTTAATAAAATATTAAAGAAAAAAAAGAAATATTATTCCAACCAGCTTATTTATTTATTTATTTATTTATTTATTTATTTATTTATTTATTTATTTACTTCTTTATTTCTTTGCGGTAAATATATGAAAACTGTGCGCCGAGATTTGGCTACTTGGGAGGAGGAATGTGAGTGATAGTCGACGATAAAGGGTTAATAGCATCACCTCTGATGGTTGAGGTGAAACCAAGGTGTGCCTTGACGCTTAAATCGAGTTGGGGAGGTGCCACGATTTACTGGTTACGTATTAAACTTCTTCTCGTGCAAACTGCAACGCCCTCGACTCAACTCAACTCAACTAAGCGCAAACTTTTTTCTTTTTCTTTTTCTTTTTTCTTTTTTTTTTATTTTCTTTCCTTCCCTTCCCTTCCATCTATTTATCCATTGTCTATACCCACTTTACCTCTTTTATGGCGCTCGTGAATATGAAAAAGAATGCCTGCTGTGAACTGAGCCACCATTTTCCTGAATAAATGACGTCATGTCCAGGTAGTGTCATTGGCCCGTCCACCCTCAGCCCTTAAAAAAGGCGAGGGTTCGTTTAATAAGCAGTTTGAGTAAGAGAGTAAGAGAATAATGACATTTTTCTTTTGCTTTTGCAATATAACTGGGATAGACCATGTTGAGGGGTGTTTTTTTGCGAGTTGAAACAAATGTGCACCTTTGCTGCGCATTGTAATAATACGGTGTAATATGGTGTAATATGGTGTGTGTGCGTGTTGGTATGATTTTTATCGGGTTTGTGCGAGTTAGCGCCGCGTTCATCGAGTTTGGATTAGGGCTGTGGTGCAGTGCCGTGTGTTGACAAAAATGGGAATTGAAATGCATTAATTGGTCGGGGCGATAGATCAAATGACACGCAAATTGTGAAAATCAAGTGGAATTTACTGAAATTCCGATGAAAGTCACTGAAAATCATGTTAAACTCATTAAAGATCATGTGAAAGTCACTGAAAATCATGTGATAGTCACTGAAAATCATGTGATAGTCACTGAAAATCATGTGATAGTCACTGAAAATCAAATAAAATTTATTAAAAATTATGTAAAAGTCACTGAAAATCATGGAAAATACATGGAAAATTACTAGAAATAATGTAAAAGTCACTAGAAATCATGGAAAGTCACTAGAAATTGTGGAACGTCAGTTAAAAGTTGCTGAAAATCAGTTAAAAGTTGCTGAAAATCAGTTAAAAGTTGCTGACAATCATGTAAAAGCCACAAAATCATGTAAAAGTCGTGAAATTATGTAAAAGTCACTAAAAAATCATGTAAAAGTCATAAAATTATGGAAGTCACAAAATCATGGAAAAGTACAAAAAAAATCATTAAAAATTCTCTTAAACAAATCGTATAAAACTCGAAAAACTCTCCCACAACCCTCTCCAACCGTAACAAATGCAAACTTCACTATTTCACCGCACAACCCACTGCGGCGCTCGCCCCAAAAAACTGACCCAACACATTGAAGCATTGATCGCCATACCCCAACTCGCAACTCGCAACATAAATCATCCAACCAGCCCAATCAAAGGCTGAAATGATGTTTTGATACTTAATTTCTATCCGGTAGTGGTTAATTAAAAACAGAAACTGTCATCAGACTTCTCCGCATGAGTTGATAAGTTGCAAAGTGTTCTTTGTACGGCGCTTCCTCTCTCTCTCCTCTCTCTCTCCTCCCTACTGCTCAGCGGAGTCAGCGCAGATTGGAGAATGGCTTTTTTGTTCAACGTCAACTTTGTGTAGGGGCACACTTAATCTTAACTTTCTTTTTCTCCTTTTTTCTTCTTTTTTTCTCCTATTTTCTAAATGAAGACGCAGGGGCAACGAGGTTAGATTGAATACACATGTTTCGGGGTAGCGGCAGTGTCCGACTGGCGCGCTGTTGCTTTATTTAGTTTGTTTATGCTCGAGACATCTTTCGGGAATGTGGTTAATTATTTACAAAATGGCCGCGCGCGTTAGGCGCGGAGTGCGGACAAGGCAGATTAGATTCGCTTTTTCTTCTTTTTCTTCGTCGTCGTCTTCTTGACAAATTTATTTATTTATTATTTTTTGCTTATTAGTCGAATTATAAGATGGAAATAAAAAATGAGGGTTATAAAAAATCGCTGACAATTCAGACTCGTAAATCCGTATTTAAAAATAAACATCCGATAAAGAGATTTAGAGATTCGGGATTTTTTTTTTTTTAAAAATAAAAATGCAAATAAAAATAAATTGTCGAAACTGATGCTTTCGAATGATAATAAAAGAGTTTATGGGTGAAATTAGACACGAATAATCAAAATGGGGGCCTAAATTAGCCTTTATGGGTCTAAAAACAACGATATGTGCAAAATAGGGGCCCTCAACTGGAAACAATACGTACAATATCGCAGTTGCGAGCCATTTTTCATTTTTTAAATTAAACTGGTAAAAATTGAGGGCAATATCAGCAGCGAGGGTTAAGGTTGGTCCTTGTGCGGAGGGAGGCTAATGAAGTCTGAAGGGGCCACCGAGACTCCACCCAGCGGGTCACCTCGCACACATGTCTAGTGATCATTCAATGTTATGTCAAACTGGATTGCGCCGCACAATAAAGACGAGATTTAAATGATTTTAAAGATGCGTTTAATGCCAATCTTTTTTTTTCTTTTTCTTTTTCTTTTTTTTGTAAGTAGAAAAAAGATGGCGGTGAAATTTGTAATATATATCGGATTTTTTTGTGGGTGGAAAATGCGTGTCCGTTTTTGAGTTTGTGCGTTTTAATACGCCGGGTTAAAAGCTGTCATTATGAGCTGTTGGCAACAGGAACTCGAATTTTATTGCTTGTCTCGCCAGTCCCTGGCACTGACACGACCGGTCATGGAAAATCATTTTTTTTTTTTTTTTTTTTTTTTTTTGGGGGGGTTTGAATTGTTTTATTTCATTGAAATTAAGGGGTAAAAGAATAAATAAAAATTGGGTGTAATTTATACATGTGAATTTTTGGTCGGTCGTGGAGTGCACGCCATCTGACGAGCGAGTGGGTAATTTGAAGAATCAATTCTTGGAAACGGTCGAGACGACAAACCAGTGTTTTCACGGGAATAAATCATGGAGCTGTTTCGAACGATGAAGAAAAAATGTGAACAATGGACTAGGAACTTAAATTTTTATATATATTTTTTTTTTTTTTATTTAAAACAAGTTGACACGTGATCATTAAAATGACATGGCGACGTTGATGAATTGTTTAACACATTTTCAGGAATGTCTAAATTATCTCATTAATGTTTTGTTCTCAGTTTAGTCACGCGAAAAGCATTTTTATTAAAAAAAAAATTTTTTTTTAAATATTAAAATTAAAATCGAAATTTTAATTAATTTCTCGAAAATTTAAAAAAATTGAATTAGATTTTTTATTCAATATAATTTTTTTTTTTGTTGTTTTTGTGCGAAAACTTCCAGATGACGGTTGATACTGAGAAAATGTGAACGGAATGTGGAGCCGAGTTGCTAATGACAAGCAAGAAAAGCTACGATTGGGTTGTGACAGTGTCTGGATAGACAGAGGGGGGGAAAAGATTGTAGAGAGAGAAGAATGCGCTCGCTAGTTCCCTGTAATTTCTGCGACTGAGGAAGTGGGCAGAAATGAGTGGTGTAGACCCTCACTAAACCGAGCGAAAATTAGAGTGCTTCGCTGTGTAATCGCGAGGAATCATACGGTCCGAACTATGTTTCTCACTGGTACCTGGAAAAAATCAGAATGTCAAGGTCCCGCGCTCCCAAAACTCAAAAAGTAACGCACAAAACGAATAAAAGCATTACGCAATTTGAAAAAGGTATTTTTCCGTTATCCGGTAGTTTTCTAGTATTTTCGTTGCATTACGTCACCGACTGAAATGCAAATGGCGATCTCGAATCGTCGCCATTTGAATTTCTCCGCTTCGTACGACATTCATTTTGTTCGTTAAACGGCAAATACGGTGGCATTTATATTAATCGTTACGTTATTTATAACATAAAGGAAAGTATAATTATGGAAAATAAGGAAACGGCGCGATAACACGCGGCGCTTTTGGCGCGGTGGTGGTTATCGGAACTAAAAATGGCGTCGGTGTTGTTGCGGGCTGGGAGATGTTTCTGTTTTTTTTCTTTTTGATAAATTAAATCAATGGGATGGAGCAACGAGTTGATTCATTAGGAATGATGGCACGTGAAATGTAATTCCTTTTCTGTTTGACTAGGGATGATGAGGAGTGAATCAGAGTCGTGACATGCGCATTATGTTTGCTTTGCTCGTTAACGTCGCTACTCATAATTAATCGCTCGTGTTGATGAATTCGAGGAGTGAGGGATATGATCTCATTCCCCAACTTGTTCAAACGTGTTTCGATCAATTTTATTTTTTTTTACTTTTTTTATACTTTTTTTTTTACTTTTTATTTTTTTGTATAAAAATGTGAATTTTTATTTTTATTTGATAGATTTCTGCGAGTGATGCTGATTGCGGCGTCAATGGAATGGTTAATTACACATTAGACGAAGAACGGACGAAGGAATTTCTAGTTCAACCGCTCACTGGCAAAGTGTGCGTTAATTTACCGTTGGATCACGAAGCGAGAAGTACCTACGAATTCCCAGTCGTGGCTACGGATAGAGGTATGATCCCGATTAGAATCCATTTTTTAAGATTAAATTATTTCCAAATAATAATTCGTTCAAACTGCGCATGTGCAAAGGTTAAAATTATTGGCTATAACCAGACCCCGGACATTTACGCAAAATAAAAATTGTTTTATGCACAAAAAATATGCATCAAAAATTTAATTTTGTGCAAAAAAAAAAAATATTAAAATATGCACAAAAAATTTTATTTTATGCAATAAAAAACATAAAAATATGCAAATTTAAAAAAAAAATGTTTTTGAAGCGGGAATAATGCATTTACATCAGAAACGATGCAATTTCAAGAGATATAATGCATTTTCAGGAGAAATAATGCATTTTGAAGCAAAGTAATGCATTTTGAAGCAAAATAATGCATTTTGAAGCAAAATAATGCATTTTGAAGCAAAATAATGCATTTTGAAGCA
>JAQFXT010001672.1:0-15994 GCA_034683725.1 Strigamia crassipes
TGTTGCAAAACAATAGCTGCGATATTGCACTTTTGGTTGTGATGATGAGATAAATGAAATCACTCAATCCGAAATCAGTTTTTTCCAAGTGCCCCAACACAAAGTCACTGAAAAATCCCATCAATTTGTAATGTATATTTGCAATTAGATGTAATGAATTTTAAAGTCTGGATTTCTGTATTTAGAGTTTGTTGACAGCCATGATCGCATAACGGCTAGGAAACTAAAAAAAACTACTACAGTCGAACCTCTTTATAATGAACCGCAAGGGAC
Organism: Strigamia crassipes; assembly: GCA_034683725.1. Lineage (NCBI taxonomy): Eukaryota > Metazoa > Arthropoda > Chilopoda > Geophilomorpha > Linotaeniidae > Strigamia > Strigamia crassipes. Next base: position 274 of record JAQFXT010001672.1, read on the forward strand.
CTGAAAATCTGTTTGTTATAACGAAAGTTTATTATAAGAAATTACATTACAAATTTTTTTTTTTTAATTCTGTAACTGTAAACAAATTCATGTTTATTTATACACATGGTGTTTTTTGTTTAAATTGAACTTTTTTACAGTATTTTTTAAAATAAAATGTTCATTTTCATCAATTTTAAAAACGAAATTTTCTGGCACAGCATGTAAACGAGTGAGTTCTGTGATTCATTTTTAAAGTTTGTTGTAAAAAGGGTTTGTGGGTATTAGAGAGTTCTTAAAAACTTGTTCTTTATAACGAATAATTCGTAATATCAAAATTTGTTATATCGAAATTTTTTAACATGGTGTTCTATGGGAAACCAACCTAGTCATCTAAAAAAATTCGTTATAACAAAAATTTGTTATATCGTGATTTGTTATAACGAGGTTCAACTGTATTGTATACTTTGTGAAACTTTAGTTTTAAAACGCTGCTAATTGCACTTTATATAAAAAAAAATTCGTTTTATTACGTTAATTATGCAGTGCTCGTTCTTTTGCATCTTATTTTCAATTGGTAGGGTACAACTAAAATCCAATATGATAGACAATGTAAAATTGCAAAATCATGCAATTGTTTTTGGAGGCTTCAATAATTATTGATTTTGTGATTAACGTAAAAAATCACAAAAGCATACGCATAATGAAACCTTCTATTATTTGGGTAATTCTATCAATGTAAATGTTGTAAATATTTAATTTAAGAATCCAAACATCACATAAAAAATAAAATATATATTTTTTTTGATTGCTTTACTATTATAAAATATAGTCGGCACAGTTGTATTTGCAATCTGAAAAAAAAAAATTCAATTTTCTTTTGAACTTATTATCTGCAACTTGAAGCGTGTTGGTTGCATTTGCGTATTTTTCTTCTTTTTCTCTTCATTTTTTTTTTTTTCAATTCAGATGAGTTTTGTAGCGTTCCAAAAACACACCTGAAAGAATCTCCACTTTTTTTTTTTGACAATATTCAATCAAATATATGGAAAACTCCTCACGATTCTCAATCTGTCCGAAATTCATTAGTATTTTGCAAAAGCACCGCCTTGAAGCTTCACTGCAAAGCAACGCACAAATTATCAGCAATATTCTCAACGTGACTGCAAGATCGACATCGTTTGTCGATATCAGCTTTAGTAATATTTTGCCCCTCTATTTTTATCAATCAAATGGGTTCATTCAAGTGCAACCGACCACAAGGCAAGTGAAGCATGACTTGTGTTCAACATACAACGGCGTGTTTTTCATGGGGAAGATGATGGCCAGTTTATCCTCCCATCGACCACATGGTATTTACTATTTACCACAAGTTGATGTAACATAACTCTCTTTTATCCCTTGGGATCTTCCGCAGGAAAATGATAATCGGATCGAAGTGAAAAAAAAAATACACCAGAAATAGAAGAAAAATTGTTGTTGTTGTTTTTTTTATAAGGGAATTAAAAAAAATTGCTATTTAAGACTGTAAATTGTGTTGTTAATACTCAAAACACAGAGAGAGTGGAGAGACTGAGGCATTAATTACAAAGAGTAGAATGTATTGTCGTGTTCATTACTGCGTGCGTCTTGTGATTAGCAGCAGTTTGCAATCGAATTATTCCAATTAACAAGTTGCAATTCTCGAAAAGCAACTATTCCTAAGAGAAAAGTAATATTAAAGAAACTTACCTCATTAGTCTCAGTGAATAATTTTCTTTTTCATTTCTACTTTTGTTCCGTGTGATCTCTAAATGTAATTAGTGTAGCGCTTAAGTCACAGCGGCCAATACACAGGGTGTTTCACTAAAGTGTTTCCAGTAGAATTTTTCTGTAATAAACAGTAATTACAGATTGTGTTCATGCGAATAAAAGAATTGAAACAACAACGATTGCCGTTTATTTGATGTGTGTTACGTAAAGCTATTATTGTTAAAACTAAAGAGTTTTTAAAGTGTTTTCTAGTGTTGTTTATTGAAAAATATTGTTTGTGCTTTGTTAATTCTAAAAGTGTTGAAATGAGTCAGAAATTTGAAAAAGAAATAAGATTGGGGGTCTTTGAGAATTTGACCCATATTGGAAAAACCATTGTTCACCCTCTTCAGGTTAATGTCCCCTCATGCAGGTGTGGGTTAACTCTACCCCCAACTATGACAAATTTTGGTGTTTAGCAAATTGGAGAGGTTTGGCTAATCTTGATCTTTTGCATTGTCCTTTTTACTATTTAAGAAGAGGTTTCTAGAGAATAAAATCGGTAGTTATATTTTTACCAACCAAAGGGGTCGTGTCTTAGTTCTTGTGTGCAGAAATCGATTTCAGGTAGTTTAAAACCATTTTCAAATCTAATTTGGACTGTTGAGTATAAATTCGAGAGTTGATCTACGTTGCATTAATACGAGATTTAATAATTATTCATCCAGCTCTGTTGTAACAAGCTAAGTTTAGTTTTTACACTATTGTGGTAGAATAAATCAGTTCTTGCTTTGATTCTGTATTGAAAGCACTTGTTTATTTTTACTAAAGAACACAAACAGAATATTGTTTATTTTCTATTGGGTTTTCACAAACCAACTTAGAAGAACCCATCCGTAGTGATCAGTCACGAATCACCAAAATTGGTCCGGTGCAACTAAAACCAAATATGGTGGACAACGCAACATTTCAACATTATGCGATTGTTTTCAAAAGCTGCAATAATTATTGATTTTGTGATTAACGCAAAATCACCAAATTATACATATAATGAAACCCCCTATTGTATGGTGTGGAATGTTATTAATTCGCATTTTAGCGCAATGGTGGGAAGGAAAAAAAAAGTTCCTTTACATGTGGGTTTAGTGGCCGAGTCAAGAGCCGAGCTGTGATTACAAAGCAGGCAACTAAGTGACCGTTCGAGCAGAGTGGTCGTACAGGTTGAAAAGGTTAATTCGTTGAGAGGAAGTCATAGAACGGGGCATTTCAAGTGCTTCATTTAAGCAGGAAGAGATTTGAAGTTGTAAAAGGAGGAAATTCTCGATGGAATGTTACTGTGACTTTATTACATTTTCCATTCCGTTTCTTTTCACACCACAATAATTGTGGCAATTACAAGAAATATTCATTTCCTGTAAATTAAATGAAACGGACGGGATATTAATTGCGTCGCATTTTCTTCGCGTCGCGACACACTAATCACTTAATTATCTTTTTTATAAATACTTTAAAAAAAAATAAAAATAAAAATGAAAAGGAAATTAATTATCTTTTCATTGAAAAATGAAGAAATTGTCACAATGTTTGGTATTTGTTTACATTACATCAAGTGCAGTCGCTTAACTTACTTTAGTTTCTTTTAAAGCAGGAATTGTTTTTTTTTTTTTAAGTTGAAATAACAATTACCAGTTCTGGTAATCACGTGATGTGTATAACGTAAGTTTACCGCTTATCACATTACACAGTTTGCGCCATGTACTTTTTCCTTAAAATTATAGTCATTTTTACGTTATAAATATTGTAATGTAAAAATATAAAAGTTCAGTTTGCGCTTCCGCTTTCACGTTACAGTTATAAAAGTCGATGTACCTTACAAAATCACGTGATTTTCGAAACTAGGAACTGTTTCATATATTAAATATAGATACAATTTCTGTTTTAACTAATTTAAATCAATGCCACAACTTTATTATTGTGAGTTGAAATGATTTCCAAAGGAAAACAATGAGATAAACAGTAACTCGTGCTCCTCTTGTGAATGAAGTGGAGAATTCAAAATGGCGGCGAACGAGGTCGTTTCAAATCGCAATTTTTGGTCAGTGACATCACAGTGACATAAATAGTGGAAAATTATCGGATTGCTACGCTTTTTTTCGATTTAGTGTAACTCTGTTAGACTTATGAGTTTTTCACTACAGTTATAGGCACAACAGGGGTTTTCATAACGTAAAAGCACACGGCGCAAACTCCGTCTTTAGTGGCGCTGTACTGTTTACAGCGCCAAGAAGCGTTCTTAAAATATATGAATAAATTAGTTATGTTAATTTCTCATTAGCAATGGCTCTCTTTTTATTTCATGCATTTTAATCCGTTAACATCCAGGCGTTGGAACACAATAAATATAGTGTAAAAATTGCTCTAATTATAACGGGAAAAGTGCCTGCCGCAAACTGTTAATATGCGATATTATGTGAATTTCATGGTGAATTTTGAATGACCTAAACTTTGAGTGTATTGACCTTTGTTCATCATTGGTCAGTGAAGAATAATAGAGGGAGTTCTGTACAAATACCTAATTTTCAATAAAACCCTAGAGGTTATACTTTGCGTATATTAAATTAGCATTGCAACTTGAGCATGCATATGTTGCGTTGTAAGGAAACTGAAGTTTAAGTGACTTTAAGGTGAAATATTGAATGCACCCAATGTTTTGTTTGATTGGGAGAATCAACTTGGAGTTGAAAACTGATCGCTGGGTTTGTCGCCTACCTTCAAGTGGTGAGTTGAAATGAAAGTCAATGGGGCCATTGACCCAATGAGGTCCTCCAAAGTTTCCAGGAATGAGTAATCAATAAATGTGACCGTGGCAGCTACAAATGAAATTCAAGGTAAAAACAGACGCTTGAAAGTTGATTGCGTGTACTAATTAATCAGTGGGTGTGTTCAGTCCAATATTGAAGCCTAAAGTAACTTTTCTGACTTTATAGTTAGTAGTTACTAGAATAGCATGTGACCAATTACCGGCCACTACAACCGCATTCCTAATAGCCAAACACAACCCTCCAATAACAGAAGGGATTGACAGTTGATGAAGTCACTTGTCATTAACCAATGATACGGTAATCTGTACGGGGACAGAGGACCCTATTAAAGGTGGCGGACTTCCGGTAAAAGAGAGTTCTACAGGAACCAGCCCCAGAGTGGGACCATGGTTCTCTGTTATCTCTTTTCACTATGGTGGTATTTAGGGAACCGACTGGTATGTTGTTCCCAGTACCGTGAATATCGCGCATGGCATGGGCAATACGCAAACGATGTCCACGCTGACCATTAGGTTAACCCTAACCAGGTGGTTGGTGCTTGGCCATGGTTGGGTGATGGAAACATCACCCAAGCAACAGGAAAAGACATCAAAGAGACTGTCTCTAGACAACTGACTAAAGGCTAACCAGCAATAATACAGTTTCTTGTGTCATTCTTTATTACGTGTCGTGCATCGTCCGACGCTGTTTATGGCGTCCTAGCCAAAATGGCGTCCGTCCACTTTCACAAACACAATGTTTTCCAGTGTCGCGAATTGATAGTACGAGACATCTTCAGTAGAACCTTTTCATTTGTATTCTCTAGTGTTAGGCTTATTTATTGTGCGTATTTCTATTTTTTTGTGTTCCCATGCTAAGCTTATTAGGTTAAGCTTTTTAGCATGTGAACATAAAATGAATCGCACGAGCAACCTTAGTCAGTAAAGACATTTCAGGCTTCAATTTTTAACGCAAATAAGGTTTGCTGACGGTAATGAATGTGTTCAGGTGTTCTGGCTTTCGCTTTGAAGAACTTCATTTTCGTGCATTATTGCAACTTTGCACTTGACACGATGAAAACTTGATTACTAGCAGTGCCCCTCAATGACTTGTGCATTGTGTATTTGCAACTAGGAACACCAGGAAATTGATTTCCAACAACCTGAATGCGACATTTACCACTTTGGAGTGTCTCCCAAGACAAGAGTTTTAATGTTCATTTTCTGGGCACGAAGGCAAGCGATAAGTTGATTTTCAACAAACTCTAAAAGTGATTTTTTTTTCCTTCTTCTTATACGTTACATGAACTACCGTATTTTCATTAAATTTGAAAATGGAAATACCGGTAATTCAATTTTCTCTGATGGCAAAAGCAAATCTTAATTTTTTTTCTGCTCACACTTACGATCTTCATCTTCTTTATTTGTAACATTTGTACTCTAGCTTTTGCTTATTAGTGCCTGGAGAGCTGTTTCCATCCATCCTTTTTCTATTCAATTAGTGTCGACTACAGTTTTCTCTAATACTCCTTATTATGGTCTACAGTTAAGTGATACTTTTCTTAATTTTTTTGTGTTTATATGGACTTAAACTTTTGGTTTCACCTTTAATAATGACTAAGTTGGTGAGTTCAAATTCTTAACGTTTGATTACACAACTAAAAAATGTTGATGAATATCGAAGGATTTAAGGGGATGTTAAAATAAGGAAGACATGTAACGTTTTAGCGTAAAACCGGAAGTGGTTCCGTTACAGTTTTATGGGTAACAAATATCAACATTTTTTGCGTATTCTTTAAAATGTCAACAAAGTAGTCAAGTTTTATTACGGTAAGAAACATAGCGCTAGGTGGCGCTAACATACAAGTCACATGATTATATTTGATCATACCCAGCACTAATTTTCAAAAGCCAAAGTTGACTTTTTTTAATTATGACGTAAAAAAACGCTATTTCCATCTTCTAAAAGGAAAGGAAGAAAAGTGACTTTTTGTGTGAATTGAATGCACCTAGTGATGTTTTTGACAATTTCCGCCATTCTTCAATTTTCATGACGGCAATCGAAATTAAAAAAAAAAGAACTTTTCAGCCTTTAAATCAAAAAACAAAATATATATAAATTCTGAACAAAACAGGTCTGGTTTCAAACTTTAACGAGTCTTTTTTATATCAATCTTAATGAATTTAAATTGGAGACGTGCAGTCTGGCATCCATTTTTGTTCAAGTCGTCCATCGGTGGAGCTAGTGACATGTTTTAGAGTTGTAACGTCAAGTTTAAGTAGTCACTTCATATTCTGTTTAGAGAAGTCATTTCAGATGAATAAGTCAATTCACCTTCTCAAGATTGAATGCACTTAACGTAAACTGGCCGCGTACAGCTTAGTGAATACGATTTCTGTGTACATTTATTTATTTCCGTCTTTGTTTATTTTTTAATTTTGGATTCTTATTTCAAAAGTATTCATTCTCTGGGAAGGAAATATTTTTTTTTAAATTTGAACGAGTTGAGTATCGCTGTAGCATCTCAACTTTAACTAACATAAATTGCTCTGAGTATAGCACTCTGTCTTAAATGCTTTATTCTTCTCGCCTGGAGAAAAAGGAAAATTTGAAAACTGAAAAATGTCAGCTTAACTCACAAGTGCACACAATCACAATGCCGAGAGACCAAATGTGAAGCTCTTTTTCCACACCACTGCAATTATGAACATTTAAAAAAAAAATTATTATTATCTTTTTATTGATCGATATTTCAACGAATTTGCCAATGTTTAAATCTCAATAGCAAAACGTTTACATAGATTCTGAATGTTGTGCACAGTAGGGTTTCTCATATACCTAACTTTTTGCAAAACCGGTATTTTGGTATCCAATATTTGAAATACCATTAAAGGGGAATAGCAAAGGTTTTTGAGGACACGATTTTTTGTGTTTTTCTTAGTTATGTTACTTAACCCTACTTCCAATTAAAATGTTATTAAAAAATTTTAATTCTAACCTATTTAAATTCACAATCAAAAATTTCCAAATTTTTAAATTTTGCCACTAGGGATCTTCTTGTGACGTCATTACGCTGAGTATTTCTGCAGTCTTGTCCATGCCTTGTGACACCATTTATACCATATATATTTGTCCATGGTGTAAATGACGTCGTACGGTATTCGGTATTTTGAGAAATTTTGAAAAATACTGGTTTTCGGTATTGGTATATACCGGTAGAAAAACTATAGTGCACAGTTTTCATCTTTTATTGTCCAACTTTGTTTTTTAGTTTTGGCATTTTGCTGCTGGTTAAAAAATTTTTTTCTCGTGTTTGTGGTGTACTTATGTTCTCCTCTGTTTGTTTAACACTATAGGCTCGAGAAAGAAAAGAAAATGAAAAGAAAAGAAGCGATAAAAGAGATGGAATTTGAAAAGAGGACGTTCAATTTTTTTTCTATATCAGAAATAAAAGAAATACAGATATCAATGACAATCTCTTGTCATCTCAATATAGCTGATCTTAAAATAAAAGAAAAAGTTAGTTTTACAACTGAAAACAACATGGAATTGATTTCTATACCATTTTTCCTTCCAACCACAGCATGCCATATGTTTTCTAAAAAACAAAAATAATTATATTTTTTTTTTTTTTGAGAAATTTACCACAAAAATCTAAAACATGCAAAACCATTCTTCACATCAAGATTTCATATTACAGTAATGGTTTCCACTGCTGTTTCAATTCAACCACAAACTTATATTACTTTTGATACAATCATATAGATCCAATTAATTACATTATAAATTCCAAAAAAATAAAAAATAGATATTTTTTTTAAAGTTTGCATTTATCATCATTATTCGAGTGCAGACTGCCTCGTTTTGAGTTTTATTTCATTTTGTTGTTGTTAGTGAAAAAGTCGGATGCTGCGAGTCAATTTGCAGTACATCTTGGATGTGGACAGTGGAAAAACCAGGAATGATAACCTTTACAAGATCACAGCAATAAATTGCTGGATTCCATATTCACTGTATCATTTTTACTGTTTTCTTTTCAATTTCTTATTGAACTATTTAGAATGAAAGCTAAACAAGTTTGCTACCAACAGCAAAATTCTATTCTTTAGTTACAGTACTTGTACTGTCACCATGAATGACTGACAGTTTGAATAAAACATTTTGTGCATTGCCTTTTTTCCTCTTCCACACACACACACACACACCCCTACCCCTTCACTTTCTTTGAAAAAAACTGCCTTTTATCTAGATGAGGCACTGTTTTGGGTTTGGTCAAATAAAAAAAGTATAAAAAGGAAAGAAGAAAAAAATCTTTGCTTTTCTAAGAAAATTTTGAATTTTATTGCTTCTTCTATTTTTATTTTTTTTTTTTTTTGGGGGGGTGGTTGGGGGGGTTGGGGGAGAAATAATACAAATGTGACCAAAGAAAAGGGTCTATTTTTTTTTTTTTTTTTTTAGTGGAAATGACGTTGGGGAAAAGGAGAACAATGTAGTGTGATTGTGTGGGTGTTGCAGTAGAAGGAGATTATTTGGATGTTGTTGTTTTGGTGTTTGTTCTGGTGGCTTTTAGGGTTAAATGTGTAGGTTTCACAAGTTCATTTTCAAGTTGGGTTGTGTACAAATTGAAGTAGTTTAAATGACCAAAGGCACTTTGAAATATTTGTCCAGTGTAATTGCTTTGCATTTGCTGGCAATTACTATTGTCTGCGTTTAATGTGTGCAACAGGAACAGTTCAATTTTCTTTTGCACAAAATTACTAATTTTCTTGGGTCTTAGTTGAACAATATGGGATTTTTCATTTCATTTTCATTTCTATTCAAAATAAAATTTAAAAAATAAAAACCAATTATGAAAAAAAAAAAAAATTATGAGAATTTAAAGTATGTTTTTAAACCAATAATTTCTCTGTTTTTCTTTTGTATTAATTAAAGTTTGCTTTCCTTTCTTTCTTTAAAAAAATATCTACAAAATTATTTTGTCATTATACTGATTAAAAAGTGTGTAAACTTTAAAAGGATAGTCTGGCTCGTTTTTAATTATTTTTATTCGGATTGTATATTTTCTTTAGAATAAATAGAAATAAAAGAAAAAATTTAATTACGCACAAAAATTTAAATATTGCATTTCAAACAATTTTTAAGTAGGCTGACATGACAGTCATGTGGTTGGAATGTGCATCGGTTATTTGTCATAGGATTCCAACGAGAATAAAGTAGTGCTTTCCAGTGGGATAAATATTACAAAATAGACGAACACATTGTTTCCAGAATGCATCTTGTCTATATCAGTAGTTGCCGTTCTTTTTCTGGAGTGTTTACTCCAACATCCTAAATGTCATTGCTTATGTATATTTGATGATGCTGCTCTGTTAAAAGTAAGGAGTTTTTTTAGTGTTTTTGTTAAGAAATATTTGTTTGTATTTTATTATTTCTAAAGTGTGGAAATCAGTCAGAAATTTGGAAAGGAGATAAGATTGGGGGTCTTTAAGAATTTCTCCCATATTGGAAAAACCATTGTTCACTCCTTTCAGGTTAATGTCCTCTCATGCAGATGTGGGTTAACCCCACCTCCAACTATGACAAATTTTGGTGTTTGGCAAATTGGAGAGGTTTTGTCTAATCTTGACCTTTTGCATAGTTTTTTTTACTGTTTAAGGAGAAGTTTTTGAAGGGATAAAATCAGTAGTGTTTGTAATTTCAACCTTGTTGCCTCGTTCTTTGAGTTCGACCATTGCTTTGGACTTTGTGGTAGTTTAAAACCATTTTCTGCATTTTAGGAGAGTTTTGAATGCAAGCAGATAAGGAGATCCCACGTTATATTAATACGAGATTTAATAGCGCCACCTGGCAAACCTGAATAAAACTTGTCTTTAATTCCCAAATTAACATGTGAGTTTACTCTCGACTTTTTCCAACAAGAAGTACACTTTGTTTCACGATACGTAACATTTACCTGAACTACATCCCCAGGAAAGACAGAAATAGTTCATATACGCACATGGTTTTCGGAAAAAAGAGTCCCATAAAAATAAATTAGTTTTAAATTGGTTTTATAACTAAATAAAAAAAACTATGTGGCAAATGTAATTTATAACAACTAATGTGCATTTTACATCGTAAACATATAGTAGCCGTACTATCCCTTTAACGTAGATTTAAGATGTGTATTCAAATAGGTATCTGCTTGAGTGATTTTGACTAAAAGGGCGGAAAAAATGATTCGACTTTAAAGAGAAATACAATACGTTAGTGTTAGGGGTTTGTGTTTGTTCATCCAACGATAAAACATTCATTTGTGTCTTTGTTGGTAAACGAGTTAAGTTTTCCACTCCAGCTTGTCTCTCTTGACAAATAGTGGCTGCTGTGCAGTGCAGTGCAGCCCGACAAGAAAAATTTTAAATCCTGTCTGCTTTTTGTTTTCTTTTCTCTTTTAACTTGAAAACTTTGTTCAAAAATGACATTTGATGACGCCATGTGTTTGTGGCCAGCTGTCACAGTTCTATGATTTTTTTTACAAACAAAAAAAAATCAACTTTCAAAAGTCAATATTAATCACTGAATTATAAATCACACCAAGCATCTAACATTGTGTATTCATTCAATTAATAATGTGTCAACAGCACATTATTAACACCTCAACTGCAGTGAGAAAAAATTGCAAAAATATGTCAAGTATCTCAAAATCAATGAAGATTAAGTGAAATGCCAATATCTAAATAAAAGCCAAAAAAAATCGACCAAATGTTTAAAAAAAATTAAAAATTCAGAAGTGTATAATTTGAAATAAAAAAATAATCCTAGACGAGCAAAACGGTAAATATTCCGGTAAGCAATGCCTTAACGATATAAAAAGATATACGTTAGATTGCAATAAAAATTTTTGCTTCCAACCAACCTTTGAAGAAGAGTTAAAAGAAAAAAATATATATAAAAAAAATTAATATAAAAACATTTTTTTTTGGTTTTTTACAATATAAGAACTGAGGAAGTTGAAGTAACACCATCTGGAGCTTGAGAGAAGAAGTTGATTGCATTGGACCCTTTCGATATCAGTGGGAGCCCTAAGGTCGAGTTTGCTTGACTCGGCCTCATTAGAAACGCAAGACGGTGTGTGTGTGAAAACACAGAGAAGAAGCGCAGGTGGTGCTCAAGGTAGTGGTAGTTCGACAAGGACTGTTGATTTTTCTATTTTTTTTTTCACCCGGTCACTAATTTTTATCACCATCTTGTCATATTACGTGACCTGGTGTAAAATTGTTATTTTTTTATTTTTTAAAAAGAAAAATGCAATTTCTCCACTATTATTCGAGACCATCAACTTTTGAGGCTGGCAAAGAAGAAATTGCTTCTCTGCTCTCACTCTGTGATAATTTCTCATAAGTCTGGAAGCCGGAGTGGAATGTTTGAGCCGAGGACCTTAAGTTGGCAATGACATAGAGGAAGCGTGGGGAATATTCTTTGACGATCAATATGTTTGAGGAAACGAGCCTCTTTTCATTTCTCATTCTTTTCATTTCTGCGTCGGGATTCCTGTCCTTCAGTCTATGCTTTATTGTTCCTCATGTGTGCCAAACTTTGCTCTCTTCTATTCTGTCAGTTGTGTGCATACATATAGATGAATGAATTTGTTTTCGAAATAATTCTTGTAAAAATTTGGAAATTTTTGCGATGTTGTATTGTTTTATTCACGTAAAATATGTCTGTTATATTAGAATTGTAAGTGTCGCCTGCGGATCAAATATCTCGATGTTGTGGGCTTGTTAAAACTAAGGAGTTTTTTAAAGGTTTTTTTTTAGTGTTTTTGTTAAGAAATATTTGTTTGTATTTTATTATTTCTAAAGTGTGAAAATAAGTCAGAGATTTGGAAGGGAGATAAGATTGGGGGTCTTTGAGAATTTGACCCGTATTGGAAAAACCATTGTTCACCTTGTTCAGGTTAATGTCCCCTCATGCAGATGTGGGTTAACCCCACTCCCAACTACGACAAATTTTGGTGTTTGGCGAATTGGAAAGGTTTCTCTAATCTAGACCTTTTGCATTGTCTTTTTTACTAGTTAAGGAGAGGTTTTTTAAGGAATAAAATCAGTAGTGTTTGTAAATTTAACCCTGTTGCCTCGTTCCTTGAGTTGACCATTGCTTTGGACTTTGTGGTAGTTCAAAACCATTTTCTGCATTTTGGGAGAGTTTTGAATGCAAACAAACAAGGCGATCCCATGATATATTAATTCGAGATTTAATAGGGCTAGTTAGGGCACCTGACCACCAGATGGAGTAGTATGTAAAACAGGGCGGGGACCTAATCCGCAGGTTCCTAATCCGCAGGTACCTCATCCGCAGAGTCCCTATTCCGCAGTCCCTATTCGGCAGGTTCCTTATCCGCAGAAAATAAAAATTGATCAAATTGTTAATGGTTTCTAATCCGCAGAATAAAAATAAAATAAATAGTGCAGAGTCCCTAATCCGCAGAATAAAAAATAAAAAAAATTTCAAGAGTCCCTAATCCGCAAAATTAAAAAAAAAAATTTCTGTATAGTCCCAAATCCCCAGAATTAACATAAAATAAATGACAAAAAATAGTGATAAAATGATAAAAATGTCCAAAATTGTAAAAATAAAATGCAAAAACGTTTTCAAACAAATAGTCTGGTGACGTGACTTTTATCTTTGCGACATTTATACGACGTTAATACGACGTTAATGCGACGTTCATTTGCGACGTCTATCTGCGGATGGGGGACTGCTAAAATAAAATGTCTGCGGATGGGGGACTGCTAAAATAAAATGTCTGCGGATGGGGGAGTGCTAAAATAAAATGTTTGCGGATGGGGGACCTGCGGAAATGAAACTGCGGATTAGGGACCCAAAAAAATATATCATTTTTATTTCATTTTCATTTATTTTTACAAATATTTTTATTATCTGTGGATTAGGGAGTTTGCGGATTAGGAACCAATTTTCTGCGGATTAGGAACCTGCGGATTAGGAACCTGCGGATTAGGTCCTGGAAGTGAGCGTTATGACATCACTTCCTTTTAGCATGTTTTTGATTTGATGGTCAAGTAGTAGTATGTTAATGGAATAAATCCATCTTATTCCAACATGCAGGAAATGATCGGATTCACTTGGATCTCTTAAGGAAACATTTCGATTAATTCCGAAACAGCAAACTGGTAACACGTACAATAAAGCGAAGTTTGTGAGCCGAGAAAAGTACATGGGTCACATACAAAATTAAGCAACAATTCACATCCTATTCTACTAAAACAAAAGGGAAGGCAAACAGATTGAGTTGTTATTGCATTTACTTGTTTTTAAATGTAATCTGTTGTTTTCGGGTTCATTTAATTGGCTTAGCATTAGAACTTTTAATGAATGCATGTTGATTTGATTTATAGAATTGGCAAAATTCTCAAGAAAAATTTAGGTTAAGTTTTGAATGGAATTAATTATTGATTTGTGGAACCATTTGAAAAGTGCAAAAGTGCAGATACAGTAACCACCACATATATACATGCATTAAAATTAACTATGTATAAATCAAAAATTTTATCTAAACCACAGATAGCTAACTTTTATCTATTTTTATTTGGGTAACCTTAGCCATGTAAATATATCGGTTTAATATTTTACAGGAATTGTAAGAAACAAACTGTTTAATCTGTTCTGTTAAGAAACCTAATCAGCAAGTGTGAAATGCTAAATTGCGCAAACAGTATTTCCGACCAATAGTATTAGAAAGAATGAATATAAGAGTAAGTTGAGCTTTATATGACGTAGAAAATCTAAAATTTTATTTTAAATTTATTGTTTAATAGACAATGGTTGTATGTCTTGATGACCAACTGCATATTTACAGAACTGGACAAACTGCAAAGGATTTGGCTGCATTGCCAAGCAACAGGTGTAACTTGTATTTGGCTTAACCACATTTAATATATTCTCCAGTGTACGTCAAAAGTTGAGTTCTATGTTTCATAATTGATATCATCTTCAGTTTTCATTTTGTAATTGAGATGAAATTCAATCAATTTGTTCCCTCTTATATCTTCATTAAGAAAATTCAAATTTAAAAAGAAACGAGTAACGCACTTCCTAATTGAGAAAAATAAGCACTTAACTATGTTTTAATCAATAAAATATGTTTTGTTTAAATGAGTAAACTGGACTAAGATAAGCAAAATGTTAGTAATAACTTATGTATAACAAATAAAATATTATTTTGGCTTGAATAATTCAGTATACTTGGAAGAAAAAACGATAGATGGCGCTAAGATTAAATAAATCGCACATTCTGACTATATTTGTCGTTTTTTACAAGTAATATATCGAGCGCACCGAGTAATTGTCAAATAATTAGGTCCCCACGAATCTTATCTGACAAAAAGATGAGTGCTAATCTAAATTTGACAATTACTCAAGCGTAAGGTGTATTTTATGAGAGAATTTACCAATAGAAAATTGGAGAAACGCCCATGAAGAGTTCGAATTGGATCAAAATGCCATTTGTATTTTGGTTGTGAAAACCCACAACAGATGGCGCAAAGGACATGCATGCATTATCGAAATGGTGAATGCAGCCACTTACAACCACCAATCCGTAGGCGGATGGGGTTTGTTACGCACTTCGAGATTAGTCTGACAAACGATGGCCATTTTGTTACACCGTTCTTATTGGTCGTCAAAGCACCAGGGATAATTATCGAAGCTAGTGGTAAATTCTCATTGCAAGATTTAATCAAAGTTATGTATCTAGGATGTTATTGGAATGTTCTGTAGTCATGACAATGGAGAAAGCAAAGCATAACAGCAGATCGCTTAGCTACCAACGTTTGTCAAGAATGAGAATAAGAGAGCAAGATTCACCAATAATATTTACATGACAATTGACATATACGTGTCACGACCCTGTTTCTCTCTTAATAAATGCAACACTTAATTAAAATCAATTCATGGCACCCAATTGGGGTCTCGAGGTCTTGGGCTTGACTGATTTGTCTAGTTGAGTAATGGCGTGGGGATATCCACTTCTGGTCTCTTGGATACTGAATTTTTCAGCACACCCATCAATCTTAATACATCAATTCCTGACAAAATCTCGCAATCTTTTTTATTCCGTGTTAAAAAGCAAATAAATTTGATGTGGAAAAAAATGTCAAAATGCATAATTGTGAAAATCTGACGTGAATGGATAGGTGGAATAAGTACTAGTA
>JAQFXT010001673.1:0-15990 GCA_034683725.1 Strigamia crassipes
AATTTCTGTTTTAACTAATTCAAAACAATGCTACAACTTTATTATTGCGAATTGAAATGATTTCCAAAGGAAAACAAATGAGATAAACAGTAACATGTGCTTTTCTTGCGAATGAAGCGGAGAATTCAAAATGGCGGCAAACAAGGTCATTGCAAATAGTGAAAAATTACCAGATTGGCTACGCTATTTTTCGATATAGTGAATGCTCCATTAGACTTATGATTTGTCGTAGTTATAGGCATAACGGGGGTGTTTATAACGTAAAAGTACATGGCGCAAACTGCTTATTTATGGTAACGGTCAAACCTTAGTTTTAGTATGTCGTTTTAAAATGCTGTTTAGTGTAAATAACTTTTTGAATGCACCCAACTGATTTTCAAATTTTTTTGTTTCACATTGCTGTGTATCCACATTAACCTTCCAACCATTCAAAAGAGTGGTATAAACTTTATTCGCCTCAAGTAGCAATTTTTGATGCACCTGTTTGCATTTAAAAATTTCGAGTTTTAAAGTTAAACAAACATGCCCAAGAGCTAAAAATCCATGCATTATGCAGAGTGTACAATTTGGTTCACGTACAATTTGCTAATGCGGGCCTAAGTGTAACTGGTAACTTGCGTTATGCGGCGTAATGTTTTGAGCAAAGGATGTGCACTTTTAAAGTGTCCCGTGGAAATCAGGTTATAGTGTGATATACATTAAATTTTTAAAATGGGAGTCTGGAGCTTTGTTCCAGTTTGCATTTATTCCTGGAGCGTGTGCATTTGGAAGGGTAATTTCTGTCACTTGCCAGACGCGGCAGCTGCAACCTAAAGTGTTCCATCTCCGCTAATTGCTCTGAAATGAATTTGACATGTGCTACCAATTAGTTGGCCATCCCTAATTAGACCCCCTATATTTTGGATAATTTTTTACACAAATTAGGTTAAATCGACAAGAATTGCCTTTAAAAACAATCAATTCTTGAACAAACTTCACAACTCTAACTAAAGCAGATTGACTATCAAACTTGAATGTGTTTATTTTAAATTATTAAATATCGAAGGCTTTTTCACTCTTTTGGGTCGTCTTTCGTGGTTCCAGTAAATAAGAAACAATAATAACTACTTAAAATAACAATACAATGCTTCCAGGTGAGTAATAGCATAATTGTGTTGAAAGAAGTGGGTCTGGGTGAAAATGAAAGAATTTTAACTGTTATTTACTTCTAAAATCTAAACACTAAACTATAAAGAAAAACAAAACAATTTCTTACGCATTAGGTTGCGGTCAATTCTTATTCTTAAAGGTAAGTCACTTTTCTTACTTTTCTTCCTTATCGAAGGTGGAAGTAATGCTTTTTACGTCATAATTAAAGAAAGTAATCCTTAGAAAGTGACTTTCAAGAAGGTCATTTCCTGAGTTTCTTTGTCGCTTTCGAATGACGTGATGCGCACGTGACACACGGGACTAGTTAGAGGGACTAGTTAGATCGACTGCCGTTACAGCCCAAGTGATCAATGCGCATGCTCCATCTTTTGTTAAATGAGTGCGGTCATTTGAAAGTCACTTTTTGCAAGTGAAACTTCTTTAGGCGCGTTAGGGGTTTTGGGGTTAGAGTAATTTGAAATGCTGACGGAAGTGAGTGACGGAAATGCGTTACGCGACAGTGGCGTTACCTACCGACGAAAACAATAAACAATAAATTGCTAATTTTTACACTCTTACACTTATAGTTGTCAACAATTCTCTTTTTATTTAATTCCCACAACTTGTAAACAAGAAGTTTCACTTCTTCCGTGTGGTCCGAAACGAAACGAAATTAAACGTTACTTTTCTATTCATGGTTCTACAAGTTTTCATCGTCTGTTTTTGCTGTAGAAACATTGTGCCGTCTTCCCCTGCTTTGGAGGGCATGCCCTAAAATGCGAGTTTGACCAGATCTGGGGATCTGATTAGCTGTTCCTTTTATGGCATGCCATAAAAGCCGACTTCCCTGCAGGAATTTATCCGACATTGCCAGATAGTTCGAATTATACGCCACCTTAGTCGGACTCACGATTTTAGGGCATGCCCTCCAAAGCGGGTTAAAATGGTATAAATGAAAACTGTAAATATTTATAAAATGAAAATGCATGACTGAAATACATTTTTTTTGAATTGTGAAGTGAATCATTATGCTGAGATAATAAATTTTGTGAAATAAGAAATTTTTTTTTCTTTTAATTGTGCCAGCTTAAACCCATTTTAATTTATTTTTCTATACCTGAATTATGAAAAAGGTTTGCCCATAATTTACCAGCAGTAATGGGGATTTCTTAGTTTAAAAAAAAAAAAAAAAAAAAAAAAAAAGAAAAAAAGAAGAATTTTTTTTTTTTTGACATTTTTGACATAGTTTAATACCTTTCAACAATGGGTGGAAAATGGATCCAAATATGGCTGATTGTTTTCATAATCTAGCTGGATATTTGGCAGAAGTTGGATTTTTTTTTTTCAGTTTTTGTGACTTTACACACTTTTAAAGTTGCCAAAAAATTAAGGTGCTTATTCACACCTGTTGAGCAATGTCAGTTGGCAGGACCTCCAGGATTGTATGAGACAAGCTGGAGAAGTAACCTATGGAGATGCCTATAAACAGTACTGATATTGAAACTGGTTCAAGATAAAGCACGAAGAGGCCGTGGAAGATCTTGCTGCAGGAGTGATTTGTGTTTTGGAAGATATTGCAGAAGCTGCACTTAGAGAGGTTTTATTGACACTGCTTGTGTTTTTAGTTTGTGCTTTATTTTGCCTTGTTTTCTGGTTAATCTTGTATGCAGATTTTGTTTACTTACGTTTGCAATTGCATTTTAGTGCAGTTCTGCTCATTCTCTAATTATCTTCCAAATTATCTTCTGACTCAACCACTTGTAAATATTATTTTAATTTGTTCATTAAGACTTGAATAGAGTATAAAACAATGCATTGGTAACAAGAAAATTAAATGCACACGTGCAGGATAGCACACGCATCGCTGCACTTTGAGTGGCATGCCCTTATTGATTGAAGTGTGTCACTGAAAGTGAAAAGTTACTTTGTAGGAAGTTTATGCAAACTTTAGGTTTTTTTCTAATTGGTTTAGGCAAATCTGCTTAAATGTATTAATTGATTACTTCGGTTTTCACTTCAGAATATGATGTTTTTTATGTTATTTTTTTCTGCTTAAGTTAGTTTGTTTATTTTGTCTAAATTTAAGCAAGGTATTGTGTCAATTGTTTTCTTTAACTTTAACAAGCTCAGTTGAACGATCATTCAGATTGCAGCGGCGTGCAAGCTTGTGTGTTTTTAACCCTTGGAAGCATAAGGCTATTTCTATTTGGGGACAACCACTTTCATGAATAGTAAAAAAAAATTTTTATTGGTTTATTTTTGCTGAGATTTTACCACTAGCTTCGAATAATGTTCCTGGGTGCTTTGACGACCAATGAGAACGGCGTAACAAAATGGCCATCGTTCGCCCGACCAATCCCGAAGCGCGTAACAAACCTCATTCGCCTTTGGATTGGTGGCTGTAGGTGGCTGCATTCACCATTTCGATAATGCACGCTTGTCCATTGCGCCATCTGTTGTGGGTTTTTACAACCAAAATACAAATGGAATTTTGATCCCATTTGAAGTCTTCATGGTCATTTCTTCGATTTTCTATCGGTAAATTATCTTGTAAAATATACCTCGCGCTTGAGTAGTTGTCAAATTTAGGTCAGCACTCATATTTTTGTCAGATAAGATCGCTCGTGCCCTACGGGCACTTGTGATCTTGTCAGACAAAAAGATTCGTGCGGGTCTAATTATTTGACAATTAAGTTGGCTTCACTGCATCTGTAAAGAGCGCTCCAATTAACAGTTTTAGCTAACAGTTTTAAGCTATTACCAGTAGAGGCGCTGATAATCAGTTATCAAGATGCAAAATTTTCGTGAAAAAGTTGTTCGAATGCAACAATTTTAAATGTAAATGTCGTTAAATAGTAAAATTTTTGTGTAAATGTCGTAAATTTTTGTTTAAATATTCTCAAAATGTGAAATTCGAATCACGTATGGCATACGACGTTAGCGCCCTCTACTCATTTAGTAGCGAACTACTAAATAAAGCTAAAAAGCGCGTTCACTAATAGATCTGAATACTGTGCCTAAATCCGCAATGCCTAATGCCAAGACGCATATTTTTACCTTATGCCTCCTAAGGTTAACAGTGTTGGACCATAAAATCTGGTAAGATCCGTTGAAAACAAACAGACTGCTTTTAGCATTGCAAACTGGCAATGAAGATGTCATTCATTTTTCCACTATCTTGTAAAAATCAAAGACATTGGTCTTGACATCAGTATATGGGTAGTAGTTGTTGTCTTTTTCTCACTAACGTTATTGACTAAATTAATTGAACTGAAATGAAGTGCTTTCGAACTATATGGGCTTTATCGGTCAAAGACCAAAAAGATAAACATCCACTGGGCTTACACAGTATCGAAAAGGCAAAAAGGTAAATTCAAGCGTACCCGCCTGCCAAAAGACGAAAAGACCAAACTTCAGACATATTTTTTTTTTCGATTTGTCACAATTTTGTCATAAACAGCCCGGACTCTGAGGAATCGCGAACCGGGAGTTGAACCCAGATCCCCCGCTTGCCGGACGGGTGCTCTACCTTTAAGCTACCAGGGACGCATAAGGGGCCGTCCATATATTACGTAATGCCTTAGGGGGGGAGGGGGGTTCAAGTTTTGTTACGGAGTGTTACGAAGAGGGGAGGGGGGTATCAATAATGTTACGTAAAAACCCAAAAACCTAACCTAACCTAAACCTAAACCTAAACCTAACCGAGCAACAACATTATGGTGATTTTTGATCTGTTGATGGATTAGTTACTCCGGCTGCCGAAATCGGATAGGTTCTGCTAACATGCTACCCGGGACTCCAAGAGAACTGGCGCATGTTTCGCCTCGTAATTTTTTCCACCAATAATTGCAGAGAGGAATTAAAAGAAAAACCATAAACCCCTAAAACAATCTATTGCAATTGTGTGAAATTAGGGAATTTTTGTTGAATATTTTTCGATTTTGTTAGAAGAAAAAAAATTTTACTCGATATAAACGGGGTTTACCGGCGGTATAATTATAATTTTGCTTTCATACACGTAAAATTGTGTAATTTGTTAATTTTTACCCTTCAGACACAACGATTGGCCTTGGAACTTGCGAGTACTGGAGCAGAACAAATTATCGAACGTGGATTTAAAATCCCTTCGCCAGGAGGAGAACTGGCGCGACTCTCCGTGGTCCCACACCGATATCGACAGCTTGAGAAAGGGTCAGGTGGGCGCCCAGGTGAGTGAATGACTTTGCTTTTGGGGATCGTGTATCAGACGCGAGTGGCGGCAGTTGTTAATGCAAATTTAATTTAAGCTTTTCGGCGAATAATTATCAGTTTAAATCTCGATTACAAGTTGACATCGCCCAAGCGGTTGCCGGAGCTCCTGATTCGTGCGCGCGCATAAAGGCAAAAGGTGGATTTTATTACTGGTATTTTTCACTCAGATGTTTCCTTAAGGTGCTGGGTGACGTCAATGACGAATGGTCCAACAAGTGGAGATTCCATTTTGCAGAAAGACGGCGCGAGATGTGTGTTTTATTGCTTGCAACACAATGGGCCCTTTCCTATTCCGAGCAATAATTTCATTCATTTTTTTTTTTTTTTTTTTTTTTTTTTTTTTTTTTACTCGTTTCAATTCCATTGAATGTGCCGTTCGGGAATCGGTTAGGAAATGGCTTCTTCGGAATATGTATTGAGAATTATCGCGCAGGAGTGATAAAGAGGGCATAAGGTTTGATTAAAAATTGAAGGTTGAGTTTTTATTTTAAAATGAAATTTTTTGGTTTTAACGAGCAAATGTTTACAATATTGATTAATTTGCTTGAATAGTTGAAATTGAAGCTAGAAATTTTAATTTAAAAAAGAAAATAATAATAATAATAATAATAATAATAATAATAATAATAGTAATACCGTAAATCTTTTGGTTGTGTGCGGGTTTACTATAGGCACAATCAAATTTTTGCCAGCGCTCTATTAGAAATCGACACACTATTAAAGACCCACATCTTAATGGTTTGTAAATATTGATGTTTATGTTGCATTTGCACAGAAATTAATTTTGAGAAAGCTATAAATTCCTGCCATCTTAAAATTATTCCAATATTTCCATAATTTAATAATATTTATTGGTTTTGTTAATAATACAGTATTTGCAAATACTTTTTGAATATTTTTCTTTTACTCTTGAAAATGTAGGAAAATACTCAAAAATGTGCGAATATTATCAATTAAACCGGTAAATAATATTAATTTACAGGAATAATTTTAAGTTAAATAAGCAAAGATTTGTGAAAGTTGAATGAAAGCAGGTCTCTGTAACACCTTGCGTTATAATAGAGATCCGCGGTCTATTGGGGACCCACGCACAACCAGAAGTAAATTCAAAACAGCATCTGAATGGGCTTCAAAATTAAATTGGTTTAAAAAGGATTTCTTGTTGAATGGGATTACTTCGGATAGGATTTGGTTCAGAAAGAAATCAGTTGAGTTTTCTACTCCTGGTACTCCTTTTTACTCCTGTGGTAATGGGTTATAAAAAGTCAAGTTATAACTTTATAATTATAACTATCAAGGACTGAGTTATAACTGCATGTTAAGAAATGAGTATTGCATGATTTTGCCAACATGGTGATTGACCTATTTAATCATTTTAGGTTTAATAAAATAAATAAAGTATATTATACATCACCTAGTTTAATATGCTCTTTACAACTTGAACAGTTCATAAGCTGGGCCAAACTGAGCTCACTATAGCAACAAATTTGAGATAATCTATTGTTTAAAATCACAGTACATTCATTTTATGCACAGCATCATGCTGCAGCTACTGTAGCATGATAGCGATTGAACCGACCAAACCGACATTTCCGGTTGACCAGTTGCTTTATCTATATATAGCGTTGTACTGCAGCTAAAAATCGAGGCCACAAATAAACGAAAATGAACTTGGAAGAAACATTCCACGTTCATTTCACAGCTGTAACGTTTGTTCTATGTATGTTTTGAATCTCAAAATGAGCATAAAATGAATAAAAAGACTGAAAAACGGCCACTGCTTCGTACAGTAGCCGGGGTCAAGAGAGGCGATTTGTAATATAAGCCGCGGCTTTTAATTGAAGAAATACGGTATAAGGTTATAGGTTGACTTTTTATAACCCCTAAGTATCCTTTCTCAAACTTTGAAGTTGTAAGAGCACAATTAATGTTGTACATGTTTATTGCAAACAAATTTCAATTTTCTGACATGAAAACTGAAATTTTATTTAAAAGAAGTTAAATTTAAGTCGACAAGCTTGGTCCTGTCGTAGGTTGTCAGTGCATAATTTGTGCCTCATGGTTGAAAAAAGTCAGATTAAGTTTAGGTTGCTCATTGCGACGTTGATGGAATTAGGCACTGGTCAGGTAGCTGGACGCTGTCACCTCAAGCCAGCCATTTAAGTAGAAGCTGAAGTCGGTGCATGTCGATCGACCAGATCGTGTCAACTTTCAAAATGAGATTTCACAAGTGAAACCCTGAGTGCAAAAAAAAAGTTATTGATGATTTAGTACAGTTGTCCTCAAACTTCGACATCTCAGCAGAACCTTGTTGCAGCAACTCTACAAACTTTCGTGAAACTAAAAGGAGCAGGCCCTAAACCGACGGGCAGGATCTCGAGTTTGTAAAGGACCCCTTTCCAAATGGAACGCAAAAATTTTCGTGAGTCTGGGTGAATGGCTACCGAAAAATAAGTGTTCGAAAGATCCAATTTAACGTTGTGGCGCTCTTGCGCAGTGGAAATTCTAATTTCTGCCACTAAAAAGCAGCAACACAAACTATGTGTCGGTACACCAGAATAATTATGCGGTGTGTTGCAGACTTTACAATCACAACCGCATTCAACTACATCCAACTTGGATAAGTTCAGTGCAAATAAATAAATGCTAAACTAAAGAAACAAGTGACTTTTGCACCCTGTGCAAATTCTAGGTTTTGATCTTAAAACCTTTAAACTAAGACTAAAACTGGACAGCTACCCTGTACTGGATCCAGCAGAAACTAAACTGTAAATCTGAGAGAAATTATCTCCTATTAGAAAACACACCTTGTGCTTTTCTAAACAAATAATTTTGTTCGACGTGAGAAAGCGTCATTTGAACATTTTCCATTTTGAAATGGGTAAAAGGGATAAACTCATTTAATGGTTTTAGATTCATAATTGGTCTGAAACCCCCATCTTTTTTGGTTACAATAAAAAGGAAACTGACAAATTTACCTTTGCAGTGCTCAACTGGATAAGCTGCCTTTTTATCTACCATGTCACTGACCTCAGAATTGAGAATAGCACAGATTTCAGTGAAAAATTGGGATTTGGAAAAGATGTTTGAATTGGGGTGGACAGGAACTCTAATTTGAGACTGGAAACGATTTGCAAGACCCAGTTATCTGAGGTTATGCGATTGTCGTGATATGGCTTTCGATCTTCTCTATTTTGGTGATGGCGGCGAGCCTGACCATGAAAGATTCCTGGGCACTTTGAACCTGGCAGCTTGTTTCTGGCACGCCCAATTTTGTAAATCTCATCCATCTGCCTTTTGAACACTGTCAGGAACTTCCCATCAAAGAAATTTTTGCTTTTGCCATTTTTGAACTTGGAAATAAGGCTGGAGTTTATGCCCCTGATGCCATGAACGACATTTGCTCTTTGTTCATTGCAAATAGATAAAGACGCCACTGATATGGTGAAGGATGGCTTTAGATGATTTGAACATCTCCGACTTTGATAAAGAACTACAAAAAAGAAAAACTTTAGTAAAAAAGGACTTAAAAACGAGTTATACGAGTTTGGCCGCAATGGTGCCGATTCGAAGGACTGAAGAGTCCACATTTTTGAGAAAGTTTTCTCGAAATGCTGAGAAATTTGTACGTTTATCGTTCAGATAACTTTTGACATCGTCGTTCATTTCCTTGCTTTTTTTTTTTAATGACGATGGCACTTGGTCAACCGGTTGAGGGAATGTGCCCCAAAATTTCTTGGCATCTGACGCTGTTTACTAGAATAAACGAGTGTGTGATTTGAATTTATGCAAAAGGGTAAAAACGATTTTGGTTGACAAGATTTCCTTGATTCTTTCTGCGGACTTTTTGACCAGTAAAGGAGCGGTTTTAACCAAGTCCTTCTCCGAGTTAGAAGACATAAAAACTGTCTTTTGTTTTGAAGATTTTGACTTTGATAATTTTGCTACTTTGGCCTTAAGTTTGACAATTTAATCCTTGAGCCCTGTTGGGCTAGAGAAACTTTGGATCGAAGCATACGATTGGTCGGACCCGGAATTGTAGCGCTCGGATTCTGACTCTGAGTCAGAAAAGGATGCCAGAACTCTCAATCGAAGTTGGGTCTGACGCCTCCCCACCTTCGGAGATCTTGCTTTTGCGTTCCTGCGATATGCCTTGCGGTTTGAGGATTTTTCAGAACTTGTCGACAGGCATAGAAAAACCGCTTTTGCGGCAAAGCGCCGCACCTGTTGGGTCATCTCTGCTGATGCATTGGCCACTGGTAAGAAATTTGAGGACTTGAAGAAGTCCTGTAACTCTCACTGAATGACGACCTGAATTTCTGATTTCGTTAGGGTGGCCATTGAAGTTTTGGCATCCGGTCGGCCGCAATGGCGGGCGTCTGGGTCTGCGTGGCCGATTTGGTCGGGGGTACCGAATCATCTGGAATTCTCTTAGATTTGGACGTCGAAGGGCGTTCTTTCTTAGATTAGTCAGGAATCAGGACTCATGGTCTTCTTCATGTAACACTTGAAATTTGGTTAAAAAAACGATGAAAAACTTACGCAAACACAAAATTGGGCTTAAATTTATTGGCAACCGTGTGGTGGACTAGTAAAAATTAGACTGGGGGATTGGGTCTGCCCGTAGCCTTATGTAGGGGTAGTCCCCTGGTGTTTTCTTTAAAAGTTACTATTGAGAATAATAAAAATTAGACAAGCTATAAGTTAATAACATTTATTTGCAATGTTGTATAATTCTCAGGATAATCATTTCTTTGAGCCGCTGTTTGGCCAAAGCAGCGCCTTGTTTAAGAACCAACAACTAGTGCTATCTAACGAATTCTAAATGCCAAATTTTGAACTTCATTCTTTTGAAGTTACTTTAATTCGAAGCAAACCAACTTTGATGTAAGTAATTTCAAAGCTCTTCAGCCACTTATAACCTATTAAAAGGCGGAAGGAAAAATTGTTATCTTAAAAAAAAAAAAAAAAAAAAAAAATTTAAAAAAAAAAAAGAAAAATGATTGACATAATTATTACAATCGATTTTTAATTACGTGTTTTATCACATTGGAGATTTTATTTTGAAAGAGCATGTCAGGCCTTCATTTGACCAATGGTGTTAAAGTAAAACCCAATTTCAAGAGATGATAGGAATTAATTAAAAGCTGTTTAATGGGAAGGGGATAAAAAGCACTTTGTTCGTCTTTTGGAAGACATTCTTCTTCTTTTAATTAAGCACCATAATTTTACTGATCAATTTAATCTCCTGCAGCTTTTAGTGCTGTACAGTCATATTGGGGGTATGTATCGAGTATGGGAAGAGTTGGAAGAAAGTTGGTCTATTTTTAGACAGGAAAGTCTGGCTCAGCATCTGTGCTGGTCAGCCGTGTGGAATGTGTGCTTCTCATCGCGTGTAGAAAAAGAAAGGATTGCTGATCTCTCATGCGGTAAAACTGTTTAAAAGTGCGTTTATCCAAGGCCCAATTGATATGCTGATACAGTGCACCACATATAATTGGGGTCGAGTGTCAAATTCTTACCTTCATTGTGGAGGCTCTGCATGTACCGGGTTTGTGCCGTAGAAATAAATTTGAATTATTAAGTTAATCGGGATGATCACAGTTGTTGTTTAGAGGTTTTTAGTGTTTCTATAAATAGGTCGGATACTAAAAACAGCCATAAAGGCATAAACCATCATCAAAAACTTAATTGCCGCTTACTTGTAAAACTACTAAAACTCAAAATTATGTTAACTTTAAATTTGATCATTAAGGTCATATTTTAGGTCGTTTATCTTCCATTCTGTTTATGTTTAGAGTAGTGTTAGGAAATTCTGTTGTGTGTCATAGAGTTAGGGTTATTCATTGTATGTATTTTCGTCCTCTTTTGAGTTCTATTGCTTAAATCTAATTCTAAACCTTTTAGCGTGAGCCCAGGTGCTTATTGTTCAGTTCATGCGGCATGTTTTAATTATTAAGAATTTTGTTTGTTATTGTAATATCATTGTTGTTGTCATTAAAACACTTGATTTCAAACAGAAAAGAAGTGTTCTCTTTGCTCCTGGTCCCTTAGATTCTAGGGCCGCAGTTGGCGGCCAGTGAGGATAGGCTTCCTCCACTTTGCTCCTCCTTGAGGTTGCAGCCCTGAGTCCGCGTGGGTAGAACTAGCCTCTACCGACCTCCTTCGTTGCCATTTGCCGGTCCTACACGTGGCAGACCACCATCCTTCGCCACAGTTTATATGAAGACCATATGGTCTGCTAGTGTAACTCCGTGTCAGGAGGAGTTGGTGGTTGATGATGTCATAGTCAAGTGACTAATGGGAAAGGTGCAAGCAGTAAGTTTTGGTAGCACCAGCATCAGGCCAAAACCTGGATCTTCCTTCAATCTTCTCACCATGCTGATGCTTAAGAGATGGGTTGTTAAGCCATTTCCAGTATTATTAGCAGCACATGGGCTGACCATGTGGACAATGGCTTACCGACCATGGTTAACCTGAACAAACTTAGTTTGTTTCTCAAATTATATTTCTTCAATACCTAACTACCGTATATCTTCGAATTGCGCTATTCACTAAATTTTTTTTTTACCTCACGCATAAATAGAGGCCCACTGACTATTTAAAATAATTTTATTTTGTGGCCGATTGTAACATCGGTTCCACGATTTTTTTGTATGTTTTTGCGACGTTTTTGACGTTTTTTCAATGTTTATGCGACGTTTTGAACACATTTCAGATGCAAATCATCAGAAATGTGAGCGGAACATTAAAAAAAATTCGTAAAAATGTTGAAAACGTCGCAATAACGTCTCTAATTGCGTATCTGTGCGCAATAAAGGCCTTAAACCCAAATAAACCAGTGTCTTATGTCATTTTCTGTAAATCAATACCGGTCAAACCATGGTTTATCTTGGGGCTACGACTCATTGCAAGTTTTATGAGTAGTTGATTATTGGGTTGTTAGAAAAATGCGTTTCACATAAACAAAAACCTTGAATGTATTTAATGTTTTTTGACTAATTCAACGGTACATTGTTGCAATTAAACATTTTGCTTTATCTGTGATAGTCTAAAAGTTGCCAGATGAATAAAAATGTCCTTAAAGGTCACATTTGAGATTAGCATTGACTTGCTTCCACCAAACTTCCTATGTACACCCGTAAGCAAACTTGTGATATCTTTACTCATTTGCATTATATTGGACAAGATAAGGACAATCTCCTCATCCTGTATGATAAAAAAACATTTGGACGTTGAAAGATCCCTTCATCATAAGAAATATAACTTATTTCTTATTTTAGTTTAATCATGCGAGCAAAATGCTGCAGAAAACTGACTGCATAAGTAAATGGATATGGAACCAAAATTGAAAAGCAAAAAAAAAAAAAAATTGAATACAAAAATTTAGTGACATTCCATACTGACGTTTTTAATAAATATTGAAAGCACTGTCAATGTAAGCTCAGAATAAGTTTTAAAGTTGCTCGCCACTCGTTTGAAAACAAAGTAATAAATTACCATTGTAATAATAAACCTTGTGTTTCTAGTTTTGGGCAGCATATGTGCCTTGCGATGCGCAACATCTGAATGCAGTTCAGCTCACACTGGAGCAGATTGATGTCATCAAGCGATTCACCAACAAATATCCAGATGAATTCAAGTTTGTCACTTCTTCGCAAGGTATTTTCAAGTTTTAACTCTCCATGCAAGAAAATGTTTGCAAATCATTTAGAAATACATAGGTCATTTAATTTTATGTTTTATGATGCCAAATCTGTACATCTGTAAATCTGCGCATCACGTTCTGCGCACGCATTTAACATGGTAATACACCTATCCCCTGATTTACACGGAAGATAGGTTCTGCACAAAACCGTGAAAATTGAAATCTTGGATTTTGCTAAGTAAAATCGTATAAAACGAAAATAACCCCAAAATGTGCGTGATTCAGTCATTTATTTAAGTAAAACAAAAGTAAGACATCTTAGAAAACTGAAAATTATGCTTAGTTTATAAAACAACAAACATATGAATGTAATACAATATACGTATTTTACAACACCGGGA
The DNA here is from genome assembly GCA_034683725.1 of Strigamia crassipes. NCBI lineage: Eukaryota > Metazoa > Arthropoda > Chilopoda > Geophilomorpha > Linotaeniidae > Strigamia > Strigamia crassipes. The sequence continues at coordinate 13,429 of JAQFXT010001673.1, forward strand.
ATCCCTCGTTGTTTTCATCAGTGTTACCGAAGGAATAAAATTCAAAAATGTCATCAAATCTTTGTATAGGCGTATATGGAGCGAAATATACACTTTTATCAATTTTTTGAAATCTGTTAATTTATAAACCGTGTAAAAGCGAAATTGTGTAAAACAAGTGCCGTGTAAATCGGGGGATGAGCGTAGTCAAGTTTCTTGCGCACATAGCCAGGTTTCTACGTAAAGCTAGGTACTCATAAGCAATTTCCGGTGGCGGAAATCAGTCTGCCCAAGAAATTTCTGTTAGCACATAACCTTATGAGTACTATGGTTTAGGAGGAGCGGACACACAAAAAGGCGCCATGACAGGAAGAAAATTTGCCTGTGCGCGTAAAAATAAATTGGCAGGGAAACAAATTGTTTTAGTTTTCCAATTTCCTCATTAATTTGTACATTTATAAGTGCATTTTTTTCTTGTCATCACACAAGGTATCAATTGAGTCACTTTTCTTCCTTAAGGTTTGTACTTTTGGGTTAGTGATGCGATCTTAGATTTTACCGTAAAAGGATCCGTTGGGTTAGAAAAGTTTTTACTTATTTTTTTGAAGTTGAACGCAACTACTGAAACATTTGAGGCAATTGATAAACAAACACAGAATTTATTACAAAAAAAATAAAAATGAAGGTGCGACAAAATAATAAGTGCCACTACCAGTTGAACTGCAACCAGGATTAAAATAGTTAAGAAAATGAAATTTAATAAGTGACATAACTGAAATTGCAAAACAAAATTTTGCATTTGTCAATTTTAAACATGACGCATGATTTTGAACTCGTGGATCACACAATTCTAGAAATCTATAATTTTATAGTAGCTAATTGCTAAAAAAAAAAACAAATAGCGCTTTTACCAATGGACCTGAAAACTGTCCGTTAAGGCCTTATCCCAAAACGGCATATTTTTACCTTTAATAATTTATTTTATTGGTATTTTAGTGAGTGTTAAACAGTTATTTTGAAATTGATTTTTTCTTTGCGAAGGAAGAAGGATCAAATGATCAGTTTTATGTATCCTTCAGCTTTTTTATGTGCCCAACCAATGCGAGTTTGTACTAAGTTTCTAAAACAGAGTATAAGTTGGGCAGGGAAGGGTTAAGGGCTATTTTATTCCACTGGAGAGTCATCAAAGGTCATAGGAAACTCGGAGAGTAATTTTAATTGCCAACAAATTTCTATTTGTTTTTGTAATTTTGCTAAAACAACACGAGAAACACAATATCTGAAATTAGTTCCTTCCCCCCCCCCCCTCCTCCTCCCAAAAAAAAAAAAAAAATTTCATTAGTTTGTTATTAAAATTTATAAATTAATAAAAACAAATCACATTAACTTAGCTGTGTAGCACTTTAAGGTCAGGTTTATATTTCACTATAAAAAAAAATGTTCTTCTAAAAAAAAAAAAATCAATTGATTTTTATCTCTTTTTTTTTACACTCGTCTTCACTTTTTTTTGTAAACGCGCCCTTATTCCCGTCACATAAACTCAGGAACACCGCTGAACTCAGCACCCTGACGCGAAAGCTCCGTCTAATGCCACTTCACTGCATTACACGCAATCCCTGTGGCGAAGCTTTTCTGCGCGGAAGGCTGCGGAGATTGATGTGTATTTGTCGTCGACGCTGCATTGTTTACTTTAACATTTTTCATCCGATGTGAAAAATCTAATTATTATTTTTTCGTGATGCTATTAATCATGGAGAAATATTTATCATGCACTTGACATTTTGGAATGTAGGTTTTAATTGAATTAACATATCACCGCTTATTTCCAACGAAATGCTTAAAACGAATATTAATCTTTGCTCAATTTGCATTAACTCACTTTAAGATGAGAAAAAAAAAAATTAATTTTCTTTATTTTTAGAATAAGCGATTTTTATTTACTCTGGGAATTATTTTTCTAGTGTTTGTAATTTAAGTACGTTGTTTGTTTTATTTTTAATTTAAAATTTCGAAAAGTTAAGCTTCGGCCCCTTTTAATAAGCTCCAACTAGCACTTGCATGGACTTTGAATTATGATGAGAAACTGGGCTCAACGATGTTTAAAAGTCACATGGAGTTGGCGCAGGAGGATTTACCGAGCGGAAAATGTTAACTAGAGAACACGGTGAAAAAAAATTGTAAGTTTCCAATCGTTTTATAGTTAAAAAGTAGTTGTGGAATATGAAGTATGGTCTGTTACAAAATTATTAGGACAGTGACATTTTTTTTTTTTTTTTTTTGATGAGATTTCGGATATTTATTTTTTACATACATATAAATAAGGTTAAAACATTAGGTGCGTTCAAAGTAAAATCGATTTCCGAAATCCTGATTTACTTGATTTTCAGAAATCAAGTAAATCGGATTTCAACTTTGAACGACCTTAAAATTTTCTCCAGAATCCAACATTTGCACATGCGCAGATTGAAATTACTGGTAGTTGTTTCGCTAAACAATGGCCGACTTGTACCTTTGTTGAAAATCACTCTCAGGAAATCAACAAAATCAACGAAAGCAACCCAAAAGGTGGATTTCAGAAATCGG
>JAQFXT010001674.1:0-15975 GCA_034683725.1 Strigamia crassipes
TTTGATTTTTATACGTAAAATTTGATTTTTATACGTAAAATTTGATTTTTATACGTAAAATTTGATTTTTATACGTAGAATTTGAATTTTATACGTAAAATTTGATTTTTATATGTAAAATTTCACGATTTTTCACCTGGTTCGTCGTCAATGTAATTCCTCAATGTTACTTTATCGTTTGTAACTGCTAACATGATTTCATCTTGATTTCCCTGAAAATTTTGCACCGCATCTGCAAACAACCTAAAATAATAAAAAAATTAATTAAGTAATTAATTAATTTAAAAAAAAAACAATTTTTACTTGGTTTCTCCAACGATGCAATTACAATTATCCGTTTTATTAAAACTAGCTTTGAGTATTTCACATTCTATGAAGTATAAATTGTATGTTTTCACGATACCTAAAGAAATAAATCGTTATTTACATCCAATAACATTAATAATCGAATTATTTCTCCAATTTTCATACCATGTTTGCAATGCAATTGGAAAATAAATCTATCCGAATTTAAATCGAGATGAATTTTACATTTTTCCACCGTTTTCTCGAGCCAAGTTATATTTTTAAATATGGGAATCACGGCCTGCGATGAGTGGAATATTCAAAACAATTTATTTGTAATTTTTTTCTATTTTTTTCGAACTTTTATGTTAATTTTGCATTTAATCGGATCGTCGTCTGGTGTCGCATTAAACGTCTCGAATAAATGTTTTGAAAGCATAAAACAGGCGTATGCAGAACGGGCCGTGTTAACTGTACGAAATGCCATCTAAATAAATTAAAAACATTAATAAAATCATTTAGTTGTGGTTGTTTTATATTACTCCATTTTCCATTGATTCTACATACAACTCGTCGCCGATTCGTCCCAAACAGTTGATAACTCGTCCGAGCACTAAAAAAAATCAATTATTTTAATCAAAAACACGAAATAAATCTCCCAAAATTTCTCACCCTTTATATTCCCACCACCAGCAATCACATATTTCATTTTCATTGAATTAAACTGTTTATTTTTTCCATATAAAACTCAGCAGCACAGTTCCATCAAAACGGATGTGAAAAATCAACCAATCACAACCGACAATTCATAGTTTCATTTTCAAAACGACCAATAGCGAGAGTTGTTACACTCTAAACCAAATCACGTGCTTGTAATAGTTATGGTGGTAAGTAATAGAAATTGCAGGTAGTGCCTCAGTAATTTAGTTATTTACCCGCATTTATTCTTTATTTTTCTCTTGACACCGCTTCCTATAACCTTCAGAATTCTAGTCAATCACGAAATATTAAAATCCTCATCGTGACTATCAACTAACACGGATTTATCTCGAATTTAATCTTTGGTGGGAGGTTTTCCTGCGGTGTATCATGGTACAAAATCGCGACACAAATGTCTTAAATAAATAATTTAAATTAAGAAATTTGTTATTTTCAGTTAGTCCTCGTGTTGGGCGATCTTCACATTCCTCATCGGTGCAATGGAGTACCGGCCAAGTTCAAGAAACTGCTCGTTCCAGGCCGAATTCAACATATATTATGCACGGGCAATTTATGCACAAAAGAGTCATTAGATTACTTAAAAACATTGGCCAGTGACGTGCACGTCGTCCGAGGCGACTTCGACGAGGTGGAAAGATCAAAATCAATATTTAAAAATTTAGGAAATTAAATTACCTTGGTTTACGGTGTATAGCCCACACTCATGTACAGGCTAAACACTGTAAACTAGGGTGCACAAATTTGAATGAAATCTACTTAAATTCACTAAATTGATCCAAATTTTAGCTAAAATTCTTTGAATTTATCGAAATTTTAGCTAGAATTCTTTGAATTTATCGAAATTTTAGCTAAAATTCTTTGAATTTATCGAAATTTTAGCTAGAATTCTTTGAATTTATCGAAATTTTAGCTAAAATTCATTAAATTTATCAAAATTTTAGCTAAAATTTGTTGCATTTTTGAAATTTTAGCTACAATTCATTGACTTTATCGAAATTTTAGCTACAATTCATTGAATTTATCGAAATTTTAGCTAAAATTCATTAGATTTATCGAAATTTTAGCTAAAACTCATCAAATTTATCGACATTTTTTTGAAAATTAGACTATGAATTAAAATAATCGATTTTTTTTTATTTTTTTGATTTTGTTTCGTGTTAGAATATGAATTACCCCGAACAAAAAGTCGTAACTGTCGGTCAGTTTCGGATTGGGCTGTGCCACGGTCACCAAATTGTTCCATGGGGCGATCCAGCGAGTTTAACACTCGTCCAACGCCAGTTGGACGTTGATATTCTCATTTCGGGACACACGCATAAATTCGAAGCCTACGAACGGGAGAATAAATTTTACATCAATCCCGGGTCGGCCACAGGAGCTTATAGTCCTTTAGACAGGTAGTTTTGTTGATTTAATCAAATTATTTAATTAATTAAATTAAATTTTTGATTTTTCTTGCAGTTCCGTCATTCCTTCTTTTGTATTAATGGATATTCAGTCGACTACAGTTGTCATTTATGTTTACCAGATAATGAACGATGAAGTCAAAGTAGAAAGAATCGAGTATAAGAAAAATTGAATTATTTTTTTCTCTGTTAAATATATTTTAATTGTTTTTTCGTGTTGGAAATTGAAATTGACTCGGTAAAAATCATGACAGCTCAAATTAGTATCGATTTGAAATGACGTAATAAACAATAATATATGAATCGTTTGTTTGAGTGGTTTAATTTATGAAAGAAATAAAGAATACCAAACTGAGACGAAGAATTGTTATTTAAAATTTAAAATTTTAATTTATTTTGACAATAAATAAAAAAATTAAAAAGAAATTCCGTCGAGGCGGATTTGAACCACCGACCTATGGATGCCTAACGTAAACCCACTACAGTCCACCGCTCTACCAACTGAGCTATCGACGGCCGTGAGAAATTATCAAAAATTTTCTTTTATATTGATTAATTAAAAAAATTAATTATTTTCTTAAATAAAATTTAAAAAACTGCTATAGTTTTTCATTTTAAATTAACTTATTGATCGAATTTGTTCAAAATATTTCATTTAGACACGCCATTTTATACGAGATAGATAGTTACCGTGGATCACCTGACCTCCAGCGGGAAAAACACGAACTAAATTCGAAAACAAATTCCACTCAATTAAAATAACGAAAGAAAATTCTATTTATTAATTCTATTCATAATACATTAATATTAATAATTATAACTATTCTTCTTTAGGTTTCTCGTCGTCTCCAGCATCACCCTCGCCTTTCCTGCGTTTCAAAGGGTTCTTCTTGCAATCCTCGTACAAATTATTCAAATCGAAAGCAGTCTGAATATTCCCCTGAAACAAACCAAAATTTAAACACAAACGAAACGTTCCTAGACATTCAAAACTCACTTGATTGAAGAAAAACTTGCCAACTCGGTTTTGCGCATCCACGATTGGCCTTCGAGACACTTCTTTCCCGTTCCTGAAGAGAATTACCGTCGGTAATTGACGACTAAACGACGAGTCGTCGATTCGAAACCTGCAACAAAATCGAAACCAAACGTTAAAATTGAAATAAAATACAAAATTATTAACAAATTATTTGATCGTATACTCCTTCGCAACTGCTGGATATTTCGCCACATCCAGCTTGCCGAATCGAAGATTTTCCAAGTGATAATCGAGCGATAATTTAGCGAAAACGGTCGCGAATGTCGCGCATGGCGGAGACCATGGCGCGTAGAATGTGATCAACCAATTGACGCGTTTGTCGCTGTTAATTTCATCCCATATATTCGGCCCGCGGAAGTACACAATATGGTCTGGGCCCTTATAAGCAGGTTCCGGCAACATTAACATTTGCACTATCAAATAAAACACAAAAATTAATATACATTTTACTCAACTACCCGTTCCTAAACTCAACGGATGCACAACACAGCGTAACACAACGACAAACGAGGATCGGAGTGAAAATACAAAATCAAGTTGGCGATTTTCATGTACATGAACGACGACGACAAATAAGCCAACATTGTTGTCGATCCTGATCTCCTAGTACGAAAAACAATAATAACTGCTAGGAACATCAAGATTTCCCATTCTCTCTGCAATAAAATATTTATTTTTATTTTTATTTACGAAAAATTGAATTTTTTTAAACAGTTTTTTCATTTACCCAATCGAGTTCACATCTTGATGCGGGGAAAATAAAAGCGCAAAACGGATAAATTGTCTTCAAAAGAATGTACGATGTGCATAATAATATATTAACTATATAGTGCAGGTTAAGTAAGGTTTGGAGGTCCCTTTTAATGCTCATTTTTGCATTTCCTTAAGTAAGCAACCAGCGGACTCTGGTGGCGGAAATTAAAACCACTCCGTTTCCTACTTATGACATAAGAGGTTTTTTTGTTTTTTTCTCGTTTCGTGGAACCCCGTGACGACAATACACAAACAAGAGATTGTTTCGTAACTATGGGCGCAACATTATGATGGAAATTAAAAAATAGGAGACTTTTAATCGTGTGAAAAAACCAAAAATTCGCAAAACCCAAAACAAAAATGGCTGCGGTTTGGGAATGGAAAAACGACGCGGGCATTTGGTTGCCATATTCGGCGCAAGTTTCCACTTTCCTCGACCAAACCGAGAAGAAAAAATTAACTTTTGCTCAATTAGGTGACATCGACCCAAACTTAGCACAATACACGGTCAACTTGACGAGTTTCGTGGAGAAAACCGACCAATCGGGTAAGTAAATCCCAAAATCCCCAGTTGACAAGAAATGGGGATTTCCCCACGTGATTTCGTCGAATTAATTACAGACGTCACCCGACCTTTACGGAGGACTGTGTACAGCGACAGTATTGTAACTAAAGGCGTGTGTTGGCAGTGGGCTGAACTCAACACGGAAACCTGGCATTTTTACCAAGTCGAAGTGCAACAACACATCGAAAATTCATTCCAAAAGGTAAAAAAAAATTCGAAAATTCGGAAATTCGGTTTTATTTTAACTTTCGGTTTTATTTTTCAGCAAAAACACGTCGAAGTTGACCTAGAAAAAGAATTTCCACATTTAAAATATTTAATTAATCTCAAGGAATTGACACAAACGAGTAAACAAACTGGTTGTGCACGTTCGATTCGGAGAATCGAGCAAAATGGCTACCCGAGAGTGAAAACGAGGCTGGGTAGAACGGCGACGTTGGTTACTGCGGAAGGCGGCGTTAAGTCGAGGAAACCGAGAGTTCGACGTTTGAGGAGTGCGAGTGACGACACTATGTCCACTATGAATTGTGCGGGCACTTCCGGGAAACATTTGTTGCAGGAATCGCCGAGTAATTCGAGCAGGAAGAAGCGAGGTGGCGTTGGAAACGAGGAGAAATCCTTACTCAAAACGTTAACGTCATCCGCTCGTTTATTAGCCAATCTGTTCACGTCGAATAATTCGAGAAGAAAATGTAAAAATAAAAATGGCGACGGTGCGTACGTCCCGTTTCCGATTTTGAATGCGAATGTTAACGAGAGACCGGTACCCGGCGTTAAATTACCGTCCGAAATTTGTTTGCTCGATGCGACCGGTAATAAAAAATTTAAAAATTTGAATTTTTTTAAAATTTTTTTTTTTAATTTTTTTAATTTTAGATGTGAAATCAGTCGTTGAAATGTTCGCTCAGTACACAAAACCCGCGATTGCGGCATTAAATGACGATGATTGTTCGATTTGTTGTTGTTCGTTGACGACGCCATCTTATTTTGATGATGGCAGCGATGACGTAACGGAGTTAAAATCGTGTTCGCATAAGTTCCACAAGTCGTGCATTAGTGCGATGTACAATTCGACTAATAAAGTGAGTTTGGGTGCAGGAAATGTTTGTTTGCGGAAATTTATTTATTTATTTATTTATTTATTTATTTATTTATTTTTTAGGTTGGGTATTTGCAATGTCCGACGTGTAAGATAATTTACGGAGTTAAAGTGGGAAATCAACCGCCTGGTCAGATGCATTACGCCGTCGTGCCAAGTTCGGTTCCTGGTTATCCGGATTGCGATACCATCGTCGTAACTTATTTTATCCCGCATGGGATTCAGGGACCTGAGCATCCGCATTGCGGGGCGCCATACACGGCTCGGGGGTTCCCACGTCGTTGTTATTTGCCGGACAACGACGAAGGTCGAAAAGTAAGTTGTAGTTTAACTTCTTAAATGCGATTTTAGATTGCTAAAATAGACAATGCAGCTTAAAAAATGCATTTCTATGAGCATAAATTGCCCACTAGGTGCAAAAATGAGCCTAAATGATGAAAAAATGATTTAAAAAATGATGGATTATGATGATAAATCTTGAGAAATGATGAAAAGTGAAGAGAAATTATAAAAAATCGTGAAAAAATTAGGAAAACTCACGAAATAATTATGAAAAATCATTAGGAATGATAGAAATAATAATGAAAACTTTACGAAAAAATTATGAAAAAACTTTATGAAAAAATTATGAAAACTTTATGAAAAAATTATGAAAACTTTATGAAAACTTTATGAAAAAATTATGAAAACTTTATGAAAAAATTATGAAAACTTTATGAAAAAATTATGAAAACTTTATGAAAAAATTATGAAAACTTTTTGAAAAAATTATGAAAAAATTATGAAAATGATGATAAATAATGAAAAAATGATGATAAACGATGAAAAATGACGAAAATAATGAAAAGCGACGATAAATAATGAAAAGCGATGAAAAAATGATGGAAAATGACGAAAAATGAAGAAAAAAAGCACCGCGACTTTGTTTGTTTGTTGTGGTTCTATAATAATCAATTAATTTTATTTAGGTGATGAAACTGCTGGTGACCGCGTGGGAACGGAGGCTCATTTTCACGATCGGACAATCGAGTACTACGGGCGAAGACTGCACGGTAACTTGGAATGAAATCCACCACAAAACAGAATTCGGTTCCAATTACTCCGGTCACGGTTACCCGGATCCCCTTTACATACAAAACGTGTTACAAGAACTAGCATTGCAAGGCGTCACCGAAATCCCATCCGATTAACCCTCTTGTACATAGCATTTTTATTTCCGCAATAATAATAACAATTCTAGTAATAATTATTTATAAACTAAAACAAAATCCAATTTTTTCACACTTTATTTTAACTTAAAAGCCATTAAACGTGTCTTAAAATCACTCGAACGTCTTTCTCACTCATTTTTAAATTAAAAACAAACAAAATTGAATAACACCAACCAGATTGTACATCAATAAAATGTCGTTAAAAATGTATAAAACTATACACATTTTTTTTTTAAAAGCTGAATCAACATTTTACGGTTTATTAAACAATAAATTAAATAATTCTTCGTGGAATTTCCTCTGTTTACATAACGTGTTTATCTTATCTGCGCGTCACCAATTTAAAGCCAGGACGGAACCGTCAATTATTAGAACCAGCAGACAGTGTTGAAATGAGTAATTGATAAGGTTACAATGTATTGATTTGGTCGAAAGTCGAAAACCACGATGAGTCCGACCGTCGATAAAGGCTGGTCGTGGATGGTGATGATCGCATCCGCTATCAACAACGTGGTCATCTTCGGCGTGATGAAAAGCGGAGGACTTTTCTATGTGGCGCTAATGGAAGAGCTGCACATCAGCCGGAGCAAAGCTGCACTTTGCTCCAGCCTCATTTACAGTTTATCGTGTTTATTCGGTTCGGTTTAAATATCCACCGAGCTTGCCCCGGTTTTTATTTATTTTTATTTTTATTTCCAGCGCCTCTAACCGCTCATTTATGCGCACGATTTTCATACAAAACATTGGTCTTCAACGGCGCTTTGTTCGCGAGTGCCGGAATGGCAATGGCCGCCCTAATTCCACTTTCGTTCGCAACGGCGTTAATTTTCTACGGAATCTTCACAGGTAGAACAAAAAATAAAAATTAAAAAAAATAAAACTTAAATATTAATTTATTTATTTTTCTTCCAGGTTTGGGTTTGAGTTTTGTTTTACTCCCCAACGTGACCGTAGTCCACAATTACTTCGACAAACACCGCGCTTTCGCCATAGGTTTTTCAATGGCCGGCGCATCAGTTGGCGCATTTGCCGTTCCTCCCGTTTTTGAATTTGTGCTTCAAAAACACAACCTACGAGCCGGGATATTAGTTTTAAGTGCTTTTATTCTCCACATCTGCCCTTGTGGGCTGTTATTCCGTACACAGAATCAAAAAACACACGTAAGAGAGGAAAAAACTCAACAAACTTCATCATTTCTGTCGTCTCTTTGCGAGAAACAATTTCTTTTTATTTTCTACTCGTATATCGTGTTTGCGATTGTATGGTCGGGTTACCTAACGTTCTTGCAAGAGTATGCCCTGAGTGAATCATCCGATGACGTCAGTCCGATCATGGCAGTATCCGTGTTGTCAGCAATGTCATCCGGGGACCTCGTGGGCAGACTGGTGCTCGGTTGGATCTCCGACAGACGTTGGGTCCAAAGACAACACGCATACGCGTTCTTTATGGCCGTTTCCGGTTTGTTATTGATTTGTTACGCTGCTAGTTTGTCCTATGCGGGATTGATGGTTCTGAGTATTGTTTTTGGAGCTTTTGTTTCCGGTGTGATAGTTCTATCTTCGGTCGTTCTTTACGATCATTGTGGACCAATCAGATTCCAGCGAATGTTTGGCTTTGCTTGTTTTGTAAATGGGATTGTTGTTATGCTGGCAGCACCGAGTTTAGGTGAGTGAATTATATTGTTTTTACTAATTATTTATTCATTGTTTGTTTTAGCTTACATTCGAGAGCTGAGCGGCACTTACAAAACATGTTTTCTCATCATGGGGTTTTGTTTCGTTAGTTCTTCGCTTTTCTGGTTCGTTGATGCGATTTATTGTACGTTTTGTAAACGTCCGAGTGAAGTTGGGACGAATTATGTCGTGAAAATATAAAACTCATTCCCTGGGTTGTTTTTGATACTACAATACGTGGAATTATACTTCGGAATCACGAATTTTTTTGATAGTTTTTATTTTTATTAGGATTTATATTCACCGTTTCTATTGAAAATGTATAAAATGTAATTTTATTAAAAGATGGATCGCAATGCCACTTCCGAGCGATGCGGGGTATGTCTTAATCGTATTCTCTCGTCTTCTTTCGCGGTCAACCAATAAATCTCCTTCTTGTTTCGCTGTTGCACAAACGATTCCAAACACCAAGGCGAAATCGCTAAGAGCGTCACTAGACCGGCGATGAAGAAACATTGCACGTAACTTCCAAACGTTTCGCTCAAGATGGCTACAAAACAATTAAAATAAATATAATACAATAAAAAAAAAAGAATGTTTGCTTAAGACCACACGGTAGAAGTGAAACTTCTTGACGTAGTCGCTGTAGAGTGAAGTTTTGGGTTAACAACCTTTATTATTGCGTATCTTTAATATGTCTAAAAATTCGATGATTAACAAGTTAACCATAGTTACGCGGAAGAAGTAGTTTATCAGAGCAAAGATAGTTGCTATAAGTTACAACGGAAAGGAGCGCAAAGGTTCGGTGGCGTAGGAACGGCGGGATATCGGGACTTTCCCTGCGGCCCGATCTATTCAGATTTCTCGGTACTAAATTTGTTCCCAGTCCAACCCCGTTCCCCCCGTTACACTACGCCTAAAGAAGTTTCACTTCAATAAAATTCAATGACAATTGTTTACCAACTAACGGTGCAGTCGACAATATGGGAATCGAAGCAAACATAGTGTTAAGAGCAAACGCAGGCGCCCACTTCTTAGGTTCAATGTATTGATTGATGAGCAGATTGGGGGAGACATTAGTGGTACCAGAAACAGTTCCATAAGCGCAAGCGCAAGCAAATAGAGTCCAGAAAGATGGCATATAAGCCACGGCTATCGTAAACCCAGCGGACAATACAATTCCGATCATATAGGAGTGTTTAAGGTGGAATTTTGTATTCAGAAGAGATATGAACATTCTCCCTAGCAAATCACCTGTGGATAAACCAGATAGGAGAAAAGCAGCTTGAGAACGGGATAAGTTTAATTCTTTAATGGCGAAATCGGGCAGTGAGATGTTTATGGCTGAAAATCCGGCCATGGCGCAGCAGGTGCTAATGCTTATGGCGATGAAGTAGAAATGTGTTAGGACCGAGAAATCCAATGGGCACGAGCACGTTTTCTTTTTCTTGGCTATTTTGGTTGGTGTCGGTTGCAGTTGGTCGGCGACCGTGTGGATTTTTTGCGGTTTGGGTTTTTTCACTGGGAAAAAGGTTAATGCTGCTGGGATGATGTTTAGAACGAAGCCACTGAAGATAAACATTGTGCCACTAATGCCGTAACGTCTTTCGAGTTGTTCCATTAGAGGAGGTATGCAAATGCCACCCACGCAAGAACCAGTTAGGCTAAGACCAATGGCTAGGTTTCGCTTTTCGTCGAAGTATTCCATTAGAACCATTCGGGATGGGACTATGGAGAGTCCACCACCAATTGCTGCAATCATCCAAAAATAACTTTTGTGTACTAGGAGAAAACAGAGTACTGGTATACTTACCAAGAATTACTCCGTATCCTATAAAAAACACTGTGGAAGTCTTGGCTAGTGCACTAATAAACAAACCCAGAGAACACAACACTCCTGCAATAATTACTGTTTTCCTAACACTTATATATTTTAAAAGCATTCCTGATATAACTCCTAGAAAGAAAAATTATTGTTTTACTCACTTAATTGCTTCAACATTGCTATTATAGTACAAACCAAAGGCACACATAAGACCCGAGTACAAAGTTGTGATTGTTGCAGCTTGAGATCTGTTGATTCCATAGGTTTGTGGCAAAACTGTGTACAGAATCCCTGCACATTTTGAAAGGCCAAACAGTATACCAGACACAGAAAAACTAGCTATTAAAACAACCCAACTCCACCCTTGATCTACGGATGCCATTTTCCATCTTCAAAATGAATTTTCTCAGTTTATTGTAGCTAGATTATAAAAGCAGTCTTAACCTTCGATCGAGGATTAAAATTAATTCTTTCGTGGTTGCAAACAAAAAGATTTAAAAATAACACTCAAGGTAAAAATAAAAAATATTTTTCTGTTGTCATAATTAATTTAATAGTAATTTATTGATTTGTTTTTGTTTTTATAATCGCAAGTTTAAAGTTTGAAATTCAAACGGGTCAAATTAACCGCCATGATTATTTTATTACAGCGATTTATGCCTAGTGGTGGCGCATGGAACTAAATTAAATGGCGCCAAAGTTGTAACCGTTTTATTGGTTATTGGTGTTGATCGTTTTCGCTTTTTTGCTTAAAAATGAGTCAATATTCCTACCCTGAGTTAAAAGTTTCTCCATTAGTTGAGGCTTTACAAAATCTTGTTCCCGAATTACACATCGTGAAGGCGGACATAAAAAATCCAAAGGTAAAATTTGAATTTTGAATTTCTCAATTTTGATTTTCTTCGTTCCGTTTGTAGCCGGACCGGTTGGTTAAAATCTACAAGAAAATGCTACAAGAACTACGAATCAGCGAGGAGAATTTTTACATGGCGCCGCTGCAATTGCAACAAAACATCGAAAACATTGAATTGATGGAGGACGTGTTGTCATTTCTCACGTTATTCAATTATTTGTGGGTGTTTGTTGCTTTTTTAATTTGTTATTACTGTTTTTGTTTGTTTGTTTGTTTGTTTGTTCTAGGCGTCATTTGTTCAACAAAATAGGTTATTATGATTTTACCATGGGAGATTTAATTAATCCTGGTTTGTGTTTCCATTTTGAGGTTAATTTCGAGTGATTTATTTTGATTTATTTCGATAGAGGAGAAGCGAACACGTCTGATATTGAGCGCTGTTTGCAATTTTATGTGTTTTGTGAAGGGACAGAGCGCATTTTTTGAGAAAATTGCTCTGGAAGAAGTAAATCTATGATTTATTTGTGAATATTGCATTTTTTTAAATTTTAAATTGAAAATTTTAGGAGATTAAGAAGGAAAAATGCTGCGAGTTGAGGAGTAGGCAGATGATTTTAAAGAAAAAACTGGATTGTTTAACTAAACAACAAAGCGACAAAGAAGAAATAAGAATTGCGGTATAAATTAAAATTAAAAAAAAAATTATAAAATCGATTTTATTGTTTTTAATTTACAGAAAAGTGCACACTTCAACGAGATACGACAGAAAATTCAGAAACAACACGAAAAAAAGATGGAACTAAGTGTAAACTACGACAAAATCAAAGCGGAGAATGAAGAATTTCAAGCAAAATTGGTAAACCCCTCAAAATAAATCAAAAAATGGTCAAAATAAATCACAAAAAGGTCAAAATAAATCAAAAAATGGTCAAAATAAATCACAAAATAATCAAAATAAATCAAAAAGTGGTCAAAATAAATCAAAAAATGGTCAAAATAAATCAAAAAATGGTCAAAATAAATCAAAAAATTGTCCAAATAAATCAAAAAATTGTCAAAATAAATCAAAAAAAGTCAAAATAAATCAAAAAAAGTCAAAATAAATCAAAATAAATCAAAAAAGTCAGAAGAAATCAAAATAAATCAAAAAATGGTCAAAATAAATCAAAAAAAGTCAAAATAAATCAAAAATGGTCAAAATAAATCAAAAAATGGTCAAAATAAATCAAAAAATGGTCAAAATAAATCAAAAAATGGTCAAAATAAATCAAAAAAAAGTCAAAATAAATCAAAAAAAAGTCAAAATAAATCAAAATAAATCAAAAAAAGTCAGAAAAAATCAAAATAAATAAAAAAAATATTTTAAAAACTTTTAAAAACATCAAAATAAATCAAAATAAATTTGTTTTTGCAGGATAATTGGAACGACGTGTGCACCAAAGAGAAATTACTGAACGATTTGCTATCTCAAAAGGTGATACAATCACCCGAGCGATTCATGTCGAGTATAAAGACCGCGAAGGAGGAATTAGAACAGCTGGAAGCGTTGAAAAAGGAGAAAAACGACCGCCAAGTCGAACTGAAGCAGCACTCGGAGACGTGCAAATCGTGGAGTCTCGATGCCAACTATCTAGTGCAATGCGTGACTGATTTGAGCCTCGACGTGGCCAAACAAAGGTAAAATTTACACTTCGAATGCTCTAATCCGATTGATTTTAATGTCCCATTCACAGCACACTGAAAGCCGACTTCAAAGTTGTTCAAAACAAGAAATCGCGACTCGCCGCCAACCTCAAAGCCACGCAGTCGAAAATAACCGAAGTCGGGTGGCAATTCAAGGGCCGGCGGGAAATTAACGACAAAAATCAACTGCAAGCGCAGGCGAAATACGTCTCGTTGAACGCAACGATCGAGGATTTGAAAAAGTTTAATTTTTTTAATTTTTTTTAATAAATTATTTTAATTAATTTTTTGATTGAAAATAGGCAAATCAAGCAGAAGGAACAGACTAAAAGCAAAGACGAGTTGGGAGCGTTGGAAATGTTGCGGGAATGCGAGGAAATGCAGGAACAGATTGAAATAGCCGTTAAAAATCTTCACGTTTACGTCAAACAGAAAAAGGAATTTGCGGAACAAATCAAACAAAAAGTGAAAAAATAATTAATTAAATTAATTTCCAATTTATAATTTATAAAATTCTAGACGCAGAAAGATTCCGAAGAACTCATTCGAGTTCTACGGATGGATGCGGACCGCTACAACGCCTTAAAATAATAAAAAATTAAAATAAAATAAGTTTTTAATTTCCAAAAAATGTAATTGTTATGATTGAAATAAATCGCTTTGTGTCGTAGTGATGGACATTTGATGACGTCACTGTGACGCGATTGGGCGGTGCTTGAGCCTCGGTCATGAACAGACATGGCGCAGGGAGATGTGATCGAGCGCACTGGCCGTTTTATTATTTCGCGTTTTTCTCGGCATTGGGCAAGATCAACGCATCGTGCGTGTGAAAACGAATCATTTTGCGAGTTACTAGTGATATGACACCGGGAACACAAATGGGCAAAATGGAAGAAAGCAACAACGTGTGTCCTGGGCGAGAAGCGATTCACAGCGGGCATTTCATGGTGAGCGAAATAGATGACATTGAAGCGCCGGAGGAAGACAGCGTGTCCGTGCCCGTCCTCGAAGCCGAGGACCGCACCGAGGTCGTGGTGGATCAGGAGGCGTTTGATTTCGAAAATGCTTGTCAGGAGACGAGCAACACTTACACTTTTGGACCGCTCTGTTCGAAATCAATCTCCATCGATGCAACACTCACCAAGCTGTTTCAATGCATGACTATTGCGTATAGGTGAGTTGAAACCTTGAAAAACGCTCAAAAACATCAAATTTCGACGGTTTTAATTTTTTTTTTTTTAATTTCTTAAAGTTTTTCGACTTTCGGTTTCTATTTTTATAGGTTTTGTGGTGCAACGATCATTTTTTTTCGTTTTCTTGCATTTTTTCGCGATTAGATTTCGGTTTTTGGTTTGTATCTCTGGTTATCTTAATCTGGGGACTTAAAATTGGGATTTTTGCATGCAAATGTGCGTGTTGACCTTGTTAAAGTTCGATATCCTTTGACACTGGAATTAATTTTTTTTCTCTTTGTTTTGGGGATTTCATCGAATTTTTTTGCTGATTACATAACTTTTTTGGTTTATATTTATCGTAAAATATTGTAATAAAGATAGTGGACTAGTTCTGTGACAATATCGGGTTGGAATTGAAAGGATTTTGCGCAATCGAGTGGTTGGAGTTTTAAAAATTAATCTGTAACTGGCTATTAAGGAAATTAGAAATCGCTGTTTTATTTAAAGCGAAGCCATTGCTGGTTTATCAGTGGAAAGATCGATTCTGCGCCCGGATTGGTCCGTTCAAAGGCGTTGGTTTCTTTCGCGCGCTGTGATTGGCTCGTGTTGGAGGTGGAGATATTTTTGTCAACGTTGACGGAAAAGTTGAAACAGCTGTTTAGGTTTCTCGTTATTTTCCTTTTTAAAAATGTCGTTTGCATGGAAAAAAAAGAATTTAATGGATGGAATTTAATTAAATAAAATATTTTATATTTTGGGTAAAAGTTGTGTTTACTCGTCAGTTTGGATCTTCGCCAGATCGACATCTAAATATAAATAAATAAAAAAAAATTAAATTTAAATAAAAAAAATTAATTTAATGCAAATTTCTTATTTATTTTTATTTATTTTCTATTTTTAGTGGGAATAAATTGACGTCACCCCGTTGGAAGAATTTTAAAGGATTGAAACTTCGTTGGAAGGACAAGATTCGTTTAAATAATGTCATCTGGAGAGCTTGGCACATGCAATGTAGTCAACATTAAATTTATAAAAAAAATAATTAATTTTAATGTTTTAATTTTTTTTTTTTTTTTTAGTTATTAAATGGCAGAAACCAGTTGTGTGTCAGTTCGCGTCGCCACTCGACGGCGACACTCATAATAAACCAGAAGCGGTGGTTTTGGAAGGCAAATACTGGAAAAGACGTTTGGACACGGTCTGCGCCGAATACAACAAATGGCGGCTGTTTTACAAGGAGAAGTTTGGACGCACAGAACGAGCTTTGAGTGACTCTGTAAATTTTTTATGAACTTAGAACGTTTTTTAAAATTTTTTGATGAAATTAGAACGTTTTTTTCTATTTTTTTGATGAAATTAGAACGTTTTTCTAATTTATTGATGACATTATTATGTTTTTTCTAATTTTTTGATGAAATTATATTGTTTTTTTCTAATTTTTTGATAAAATTAGTACGTTTTTTCTCATTTTTCGATGAAATTAGAACATTTTTCTAATTTTTTGATGAAATTAGTACGTTTTTTCTAATTTTTTGATGAAATTAGTACGTTTTTTCTAATTTTTTGATGAAATTAGAACATTTTTCTAATTTATTGATGACATTATTATGTTTTTTCTAATTTTTTGATGAAATTAGTACGTTTTTTCTAATTTTTTGATGAAATTAGTACGTTTTTTCTAATTTTTT
>JAQFXT010001675.1:0-15969 GCA_034683725.1 Strigamia crassipes
ATTTTTTGGGTAAAAATACAATTTTTTGGGTAAAAATACAATTTTTTGGGTAAAAATACAATTTTTTGGGTAAAAATACAATTTTTTGGGTAAAAATCCAATTTTTTGGGTAAAAATCCAATTTTTTGGGTAAAAATCCAATTTTTTGGGTAAAAATACAATTTTTTGGGTAAAAATACAATTTTTTGGGGTAAAAATCAAATTTTTGGGGTAAAAATCCATTTTTTTTGGTAAAAATTCAATTTTTTGGGTAAAAATCCAATTTTTTGGGTAAAAATCCAATTTTTTGGGTAAAAATCCAATTTTTTGGGTAAAAATCCAATTTTTTTGGTAAAAATCTATATTTTAGATAAAAAATCAATTCTTTATAAGAAAATTCAACTTTTGTAACGAGCAAATTTCTTTTGATTTATTTATCTCCTTAATAATACATTTTAACGTTGCAATTATTTTAAAATACAAGGAACGAAGATTATCCACGCACATCGACGAAACCAGCAACCCATCTAGTCCCACTCCGAGCTTATCTCACTTCAGTTCAGTTAGCGAATCCTACAATCCCTGGCTGCACGATGACCTGCTGGACCAAAACCTCATAATGACATCCTCGATGAACGGAAGCAAATTCAACTTGTACGAAGCCCTCCGTAGCAACAGCGCCACATCGCTACTAGAAAACCTGCAATCTCAACTGAAAATGCGGGAAGGCGAAATAGCTCAATTGCAAGTACGCCAAACACCATATAAAAAAAAAACATAAAATTACACTTTTTAAATTAATTTTTTTTATTATTCAGTCTGAAATAGCTCAATTAGAGAGGGTCCGCGAGTCAATGGCCTTAGAAATGATTCAGATGACAACGAGCAACGAAGAGCTCGGCGAAGAGTTGAAACAACTCGAGCAACAGAAATGCAATTTTGAAGATACGCAACGAAAGTATAACGCTCTGCTGCAAATGTACGGCGAGAAGGTGGAAGAAGCCGACGAACTACGCCTGGATTTAGTCGATGTGAAAGAGATGTATAAAGCGCAGGTTTGTCTTTTTTAAGTTAATATTGTTGCAATAAGGTGAAATATATATTTTTATTATTTCTAGATAAGTGATTTATTGAAGAAATCATAAAACTTGTCCTTTTGGCGCGTTTATTTATCAAAATGTTTTTATTGTACATTCCAAAGAGAAGAATGAAGTATAGGAATAGGACTTAATTTATAATTTGTTGATAATTGAATGTAGAATTTTACAATTGGAACTGTAAAATAAGAAATGAAAATAAATATTGATATGTTGAAACTAAAAACGGCCACAAACGCCAACAAATACCCGCGAGTGTTTGGATGGATTTTGTGTGGTCGTGGAGGACGCGTGGTTCTGGTCGCAACACACTAAAGGAAATAATACTTAAGACACACCGGTTTAAGTTTAACGACTTTATAAACCGATTGTCTAGGGGTCAGTTCTTCTAGAGTGTATTTTCCAATGCGAGAGATATTTGGATATCTGTTTCTAATCTACAATATTGCATTTCTGCTAGGCTGCGAAGTGTGGTGCATCCGGGATGCTCGGGTCTCGAAGAATGGCAGAACCATCAAAAAGAGCAGCCATAGCCGAGGGAGTCGTGGAATACTTTGTACGCAACTTTATCAGTGAGTTTTAATAGGTACGGTATACATATACGAAGAAAAACTGCGTTTGTATTATTATTTTAATTTATTCAAAAAATATCAAATTACATAAAAATCAGTGGGAAATTTCGTATTTGAGGGCAATTTATAAGTTTAGAGGCCGCAAAAAGTGAGGTTGCGAGCCGCGCGTTGGACGGCCCTGATTTAAATGAAAGTATCTTTATTTCATGGTGGTGTCTAGGGGCCAGTGCACCTAAGTGTGGTCTCCTATTGCAAGGAGCTCCTTAACTCCTTTCCAGTATTCCTGACCACTGGTCACGCCGTCGTGGATCGCGTGGCCAGCGAGTTCCTGGTTAGATTTCTACCGCACCACATGTTAGGAACGCATGGCGCAAACGGAGATGAAAGATACCATTACATGGTACCATTACATAGTACATGATATCATTGCATGGTACATATTATAAACAAAATCTAGCACGGCTTGTGTACATTGTTCCGCGTACCAAATGAAAAGTAGTGCAGTTCAGGCACATTGTACCGAATACCAAATAAAAATTAGAAATTACCATGATTCCGGTACGTTTACTAGGTACCAAAAGTAGTGGGATTCTGGTACATTGTACCGGGTAACAAACAAAAAGCAGTGCAGTTCATTACATTGTACCGGGTACCAAATGGAAAGTAATGCAGTTCCAATACATTGTACTGGGTACCAAATGGAAACATATGTGCAGTTTCAATACATTGTACTGGGTACCAAATGGAAACATATGCAGTTTCAATACATTGTACTGGGTACCAAATGGAAAGTAATGCTGCACCAGTGCATTGTACTGGGTACAAAATAGAAAGTAATGGTGCACCAGTGCATTGTACTGGGTACCAAATGGAAAATAATGCTTCTTTGGTATATTGTACTGAGTACAAAATGGAAAGTAATGCTGCTTGAAGATTTGAAGAAACCTTAATTTACACTGATGACGTCGGAAGCAATAAAGAGGGTAAGTTTTTACGTTTTTACATGTTCTTTCCAGGCGTCGGCGGCATCTTCTCTGGCGTGTGCGGCGACAATTCGTCGTCTCGCGGTTCGGCTTCCCTGCTTGGCGGCGAAGGTGATGGTGGCGTGCAGAGAAGCTCCGCATCCAAATTTCGACGTGTCCGCTCCGGTGTTGTTCTTGCAGCGTCTCCGGTGGTTCTTACGGTCTCGACGACTTGTTTCTTAGGCTTTTGTGCGTTTTTGGCATTTTTCGCAGGCTCGCTGACCGGTAGGACGCTGGCTGTCTGCGAAAAATTGTTGCGGTGGTCGTGTTCGAGGCACCGTTTCATCGCCCAGGCAATTTCCGCATGGCACTGGGCAGAAAAATTGTATTGGCCAACGCATTTGTTCCTCCGATCACGTACAACAGTAAACCTTGTAACATGATTTTATGTTTCTGTTCATATGACGTTTTGTGACGTTTAGTTTGTGTATTGCAGAAGTTGATTTTAATGACCCAACACCCGCACTGTTTACGGATTGGTAATTTGTGTATGGACTGCACCGAGCCCACATGCATTTTCACGAAAAGTGCAAACTTAATGGGCAAAGGCAACACTGCGAGTGTTCGGCTACGGTCACCACGTGGTCAAGGAGACGGCCACGTGGTGCTGGACGCAACACACACTTTAATAATGAAAGACAACACAAAGATGCACTATTCAAATGAAGTATAAGCTTTATTGAATGGTCGTGTCTAGGGGCCAGTGCACCTAAGTGGGGTCTCCTGTTTCAAGGAGTTCCTCAATTCCTTTCTAGTATTCCTGACCGCTGGTCACGCCATCGTGGACTGTGTGGCCAGCGAAAACTTGGTCGGGTGTCTCTCGTGCCTATGTGCTACGCGCACATGGTGCAAACATGGCCGGGTGAAGGACGTGGGCTCCAGAAGTCGGCCCCGTAGCATACAAGTGGACAATGGGCAGTTTGACATGCGGAACCAAGAGAGACAGTCGCAGCACTGCTCTCTCTACAATGGTGAACATGTGGGCCGACTCTCCGATGCATGTGATAGCATTGCAGTTCATGGGGACCTGAGCGTCCCAAATGCCTTGTCTTCATAGGCAAGGCCCAAATAGATCTTTGCCATCACTGACCATGCGGCCCATGGCCGCCGTGGTCAGTGGTTAACTTTAGAGGGGCTGTACACACAGCCCCTGCATGGGAAATGCATTCTAGAAGCACTAACCCCTAGACAACCTTTCAATAAAGCCATTTTAATGAATATAGTGCTGTCTTGGTGTATTTTCTTCATAGTGTGTGTTGTGTCCAGCGTCCCCTGGCCCTCCCTTGGTCAGGATACGATGCCCAAGCACTCACAAATGTATTTTGCATGTAAATAAAAAATCCATTTTTTTGATTATAAATTTATTTGAATAAAAATAACCAGTTTCAGAATAACAAGAGAAAAATCAATCTATTGAATAAAACTGTCGTTTGCTTTGAGAACAAAAATTCAGAACCAGATCTCCTGGTCTGTTTCCACAAAACATGGCTTTCCGGGGATTTTACTTTCTTAATCTTAAAAAACTCTGAAAATCTTGTACACTGAATTTTGACATTTTCTCAAAACCGAGATTTCTTGATTCAAGAAAGGAACATCAAGTTTGAAGAATATTGCTGTCCTTCAATCTCTGTTTGAACTTTGTGTTTTGAATAAAAAAATCCAGATTGCTGATTTCACGTTTTATTTGAATAAAAGGAGTAACCAGTTTTTAGAGAAGAAAATACAGCTTTGTTTTGATAATAATTTCAGAACCCGAGCCTGGTTTGTTTACACAAAACATGATTCTTACAGGATTTTTACTACCCAAGCAAAAAGCACTGAAAATCACATTCACTGAAATTTGGCATTCTTCGTAACCAGAGTTTGTGTTGTATGGACAATACAGTTTATGGCACAAGTTTACAAGTTTACAGGCTGAATATCCAGTCTCTGCTAGGAGCTGGTAGGTACCTGAAAACATAGTAACCGTCTCCACTCGCTGACAGGCTTTGTCATGTTTTTGAGCTCTTTACCAATGATTACTCTCCAATCACTGGCAGCTCTTCTTGCTGTCCGCGCCCCTATTCTAGTGCTCAAGAGACGTAGCTAGTGTTTCTGCCGACTTTTCAAACACGCAGATCTAAGTTCCCCTGGTATCCATGGCAAATGGATCCATTCTCGGCAGTGACCGCCCTCAACATGGTGACCTGACACCCAACAGCTCTGTACATTCTGAACAGTCCATGTTTCCGCTTTTGTGCCGGCTCATGGTGAAGTTTTATACTGGCAATGACATGTGGTAGATGCCTGCTTATTGCAAAGTTTCCTGTATTGATGGCTGTCAACATGTTTTTACTTCTAATCAGGTACCTTATCCTCAGTCCATTTCACCACTTTTTTAGAGCTTGTAAACGTTTCACGAACACTGCCCGACACTTGCGGTCCTTTCTGCAACGCAAACGTTGGCCAGTGATCGCCCTATATTCATTAAATGGCTTGTCGAGATCCGACTTAACTTCACATGCTTACCTGGGTAGTCTCTAAATAAGGAATAAATAAATACACTTTGTTTATAGATTTAGTGAGATATATTTTATTTACTCGAGTTTACAAAATTCACAAAATTGCTTCCTTGGTGGTCACGGATCTGTTTTAATGCGGATGCGCTGAAATGTAAGGCGCCTGATTTCGATCCAGTTTGCTGGATGTAGTCGTGTATTCGATTGTCTTCCATTCTGGTTCTCATTAATTTGTGGATTTACCACAATTGCATGGAATCAGAAGTCAAGTTCTTACTTAAAGCGATGGGCATCTATCCTCGGTCAATCCTGTTCTCTGTGGAATTCAACAGCCTGATCATGGTGAGGAAAGTGATGCTGATATATCGAATGTTGTGCGGTAAGTCCTTGTACTTCCTGTTGTTGCCTTTTATAAAGGGTGGTTACGTGACTGATTTGCATACGCCTTCTTGATTGATGGAAATCTGCCACTTGACTATTAATCCTTACATTTCTAGTTCTCCCCTTCGGTTGGAATGTAGAAATGGGAGATAAGGGGATTAGTGAAGACTGTAAAACCTGATCTAAATTGTTAAACATGTGACTGTTCAGTGACCACTGGCCAACATTCACGGTCGCTTTTGCGTCTCCCTAGCAATAGGTGGAGCTGCAGTCCAATTTTGGCCAAACGGACGGAGGGATCCGGCAATAGCTAGAAGTGGGGTGCACGGGATCGTCAAGAGGGTAAGAAAGCAGTCTGTGCTACGACATGGCACGATAGCAAATGACCAGGCACTCGCTGGCCACATCATCCACGATCTCGTGACCAGCAGTCAAGACTAAGGATGAAGTCGAAGGATTCTAAGCAAAGGATAATCACGCATAAGTGCTCACTGGCCCCTAGACAAACGAACATATATAAAGAACATACTGCGCCACATGTTAGGAACATGTGGCGCACGTAACTTGGGCCGCTCCGGACCCTCTTGGTCCGCAAAGTGGGCACACAGAGCCGGAGATGGTCGTGCGTCACGTTGGGTCGAGTGCGGGGTTGGGAACCAGATCGTTTAGGTTTTGTCCTGGCCATTTTGCGGCACAGACTGCCCTCTTCTACCCTGGTCGACCCCGTGCACACCACTTCCGGTTATTGCCAGGTCCCCGTTTCCGATTGGCTATAATCGGATCGCAGCTCCACCTATTGCTAGGGAGCCGCAGAAGAGACCACGAATGTCGGCCAGCGATCGCTGGACGGTCACATATATTCGAATGTAAACTAACAATTGTCAGTATATGACAAACTGAATATATTAATCGTCTAATACCATAAAATGACACAACCGCGCGACCTGGTGTCAGATTATACATCTAACTACGATTTAAAACCGTCACAACCTCCATTTTGTTTTGTGAAACTTCGTTAAAACTAAATTCTGCTTGAATTTATAATTTATAATTTTTTACTTTTTTTTTGTGCCGCTGCAATTTTGCGCATGATCGATAGAACAGATACGACGCGATAAATCCAAAACGACAAAAAATAATTAAAATTACCAAACAAATTTATTTGTAGCGTGCTGCTAACGTCGAAGGTTGAACGTTGCGCTTCGCGACACCGCAGCGCGATCTCGCGGACATAAGTCAAACAAACCGTCACCCAGTCAGCAGTCAACCGACTTCATCATTCTCTATACAACTACAGCCACGCAAGTCCTCTAGCGATGAGTTTTGGACTCTCCAGCATCGGCTGTAGCCTGCGCAGCTGCCCCTGTTGGTGATTTGGGGCAGCTAAGACTAGCACCACTGCGTGGTGAGGCCGAGCCGAGGGTTGCCGTTTCCACCAGATTTTAAGAGACTAAAAGGAGGGCGCGCGAGGAAGAAGTGGGTTGCTAATGAAAAACGAGCGAGGGAAACAGTAAAAAAAAAGAATCCTACTTTTCCTAGCAATGTTTCGGGAGATTTTAAGAGAGTAGAGGTGGGTGCACGAGGCTGGGTTTACTCGTCCATATCGGGGCGAGGGAGACACTCATAAACGTCGAGAGATAATTTGACCTTCCCCTCCCCGACTCGAGCCTTAGTTGGAGGTCGGCCATTTTGGACTTTTGACGACCGCAACTGACGAGGAGGTGCAAAACGACTGAAATTTGACGATAGATCCATTGAGGTGGTGGAGATAAGTGTCGTCTAACTCGCATCAGCGTGTTGGGGAACAGGAAAAGCGTTCGAAAGCGAGTAGCATCGACGTCGAATGTGGTTAAAGTTGATGATGGACGAATGCGTAAAAGCCCCTTTGCACACGTACGACGCCATGTTCGAAATTTGCTAGACAATTTGGATGGAGAAAAAAGGTTTTCTCGGTTTTTCTTTTTTAAGGGGTTGAGGTATCGGGGCTTTTTTGGGTCGAGGTTTCGGTTGCATTTGTCGATTTGGAGCTCGATATTCGGTTTAATCGAGGAGGGGAAGTAGAATTAATTTAAATTACAAAAATTACAAAAAATTACAAAAAATTACAAAAATTACAAAAATTTTTTTTTAATGTTAACTGTTTTTTTATTTAATAATAATAACAATAATAAAAGATTTTTTTTATATTTTTTTTTGGTGATTTTTTATTTATTTATTTTTTTTTTCAGTTATCATTATTTTTAATATTTAATGAAAATGGAGAAGAAATCTATCGGGTGGAATTTTTCCGATAACCGGAAAGGTATGTTGAGTTAAAGAAATAAATATATTTTTTTTAATTTAAAATAAAATATTTTATTTTATTTTTTTTTGGTTTAAGGTTTCGCCGAGGAAGAGAAATTAATTTTTATTCGATCAAAATATTCGCATTTTTTAAATACATTAATTAACAGCGCAGAAGCGGATGCCATAAAGAAGGGTTAGAATTGACGCTAATTGTAGGTGCATCCAATAAGTTATTTAAACGTATTTATATAATTTATTTATACCGTGTTTGAAATTGCCCAATTTTTTTTAATTTGGTTTTAAACGACTTATTGAACGCATCTGATTTTGATGGCGTTTGGAAAGATTTTAATGGAAATGTTTGTATTTTTGATTTGCAGGTATCGGTAGTCACGTGTCAGCAGTAAAATACCTCCATTCGATGTTATTGAATCCAAATAAAAGGTTGAAGTTGTGGTTTTATTTTTAGTTTTTTGGATTATAGCGTATATAAACGTTAATTTGAATTTGTAGGTTAAAATGGGACGATCTACTCAAACTGGAGACTTTTCTCAATAACCTGCACGAACGAAGCCATTATGTAAATAAGATTTAGTTGAAATTCGTTATAACGAACCGCGATAGAACGAATTTTTGTTATAACAAAATTTTTTTTTTGATGAATTGAAGCCATAGAACGCCATGTTCAAAAATTTTGATATAACAAATTTTGTTACAACAAATTTTGATAAAACAAATTTTGATATAACAAATTTTGATACAACAAATTTTGATGTAACAAATTTTGATGTAACAAATTTTGATATAACAAATTTTGATGTAACAAATTTTGATACAACAAATTTTGATACAACAAATTTTGATATAACAAATTTTGATATAACAAATTTTGATACAACAAATTTTGATACAACAAATTTTGATATAACAAATTTTGATATAACAAATTTTGATGTAACAAATTTCGATATCACAAATTTTGATGTAACAAATTTTGATACAACAAATTTTGATGTAACAAATTTTGATAGAACAAATTTTGATAGAACAAATTTTGATGTAACAAATTTTGATGTAACAAATTTTGATACAACAAATTTTGATATAACAAATTTTAATATTACGAATTATTCGTTCTAAAAAACACATTTTCTAAGTAAAAAATTATTTAAACGAGTGCAAAATCTCGTTTTACGCATTAAAAAAGTGATTTTACTTCTTTACAGCCTTTTACACTCGTTTAAATAATTTAACTTAAAGCGATTAATATTAAATCGTAACTTATTTGTAAATATATTTTATTTAAATATTTTTTTTATATATTATTTTAATATTTTAATAATATTTTAATATTATTTTATACATTTTTCGTTTCAGGACAATGAAATGACCATGTGTTTGGCGGTCGAACACTTTCTGGAAACCTCACCTGGCCAGTTACCGCAAAACAATTACCAAAAAACATGCCGGAAGTGGCACGATCACAATTCCGCCGACATGACCCCTAGTTCCCAACACCAAAACAAACCAACAATGGACTCCCCGAGTTGGACCCCAGCAACCGTGTCACCCAGGGCACGAACTACATTTCTAACCGAACCGGAACAGTCGCCATCTTTGCAAAACCGACTGTACGCGAACGAAAAATTTACGCGAACACGGTCCACTCACTGGGATCACGACTGCTGGGGCCAAAGACCCAACGGTCACTGGAACGACCGAACACCCAACAGAAACTCGTGGCAAGAAAACTACGCGCGAAATTGGGACGAAAAACGCTTCGCAACGTCGGCGCCCCACCGAAACGACGAATTCCCGCCGCAGCAAGCTCGTCTACCGGAAACGAAGCAATCGAAGATCCGCGACCCGCGACTCCTATCGGGACGCGTGATTTCGGCGACCATCAACATCCACAGTCCACTTCCGCCATCCGTCTACGTTCCCGTCAGTCGCAAACCGGACGACGAAGTCGAGACGCCTCGGTCGCCTTCGCCGGAACAGGACGTCCCCGTCGTCCCGCCGGTCATAATCGGCGATGCGCATGCGCAAGACGATGCGCAAGAGAAGAAAAAAGTATTTTCGTGCGAACATTGTTCCTACATCGGGAAAAAAATTATCGCGCATCACGTGAACTGGCATTCTGGCAAAAAGGTTCCGGTTTGGCTGTCGGAAGAGGAATTCGCGTCGGCGATGTCGCCGGAAGATCCGGATCGTAGCGGAAGTCCGAATAGAACTCTGCCTCAAGTGTCCTTTATCGAAGATTTGAGTTGGATTCCCGATAAAAGTATTTTTCAGAGACCCATCGACTGTAAAATCTGCGGGTACTCGACCGTCGTCAAATCGAATTTAATTCAGCATTTAATTTCGCATAGAAAATCGGACGGTTGTTCGCTTCCGACCATGTATTGTCGGTTTTGCGATTATTCCGTGAATTTAATTTCGGATTTTCGGGACCACGTGACCACGCACACGGGCGAATTTGATTACACGTGCGGGTATTGCGCATTTAAGGGTTATTCGGCGAAATCCGTGAGGAGTCACGTGTCGAGCGAACACGTGGGCAAACCGGCGTTCATAAAGAGGGTGAGGGGTGTCGAGAAAAACGACGCGGTCAACGGATTGCCCGGATTCGTGTGCAGCGCGTGTCGATTCGTACAATTGAGTAGGAAAACCGTCGCGGAACACGTGAAGAAACACAGCGACGACGAAGACGCTCGAATAATCGAAATAAATTTGGCTCGAATGTCGAAAAATAGAAAAACGAACGTCGAAGTGAATTCTGGGAAGGAAACGAACGTCGAAAGCGTTGCCGAGACGTCGGAAAACGATCGGAAAGCGAACGAAAGCGAGGTCGAGGCCGAAAGTGGAAAAAACAGCGACAACGACGTCGAGGTCGAAAGCGGAAAAAACAGCGACAACGACGTCGAGGTCGAAAGCGGAAAAAACAGCGACAACGACGTCGAAAGCGGAAAAAACAGCGACAACGACGTCGAGGTCGAAAGTGGAAAAAACAGCGACAACGACGTCGAGGTCGAAAGTGGAAAAAACAGCGACAACGACGACGACGAGAGCGACAGCGACAAGTCGTCGGAGCGACGAAGCGACAGTCCGCCGCATTTGGAACCGGAACGGGACAACACGATGAGCTGCGAGGAAAACGAGAACGCGGAAGCCATTTTGTCTTTATTGAGCGGCGACGCGGGCAAGATGGCGCCGTCGATCGCGGAGACCATCTCGCGTTTACAAGCGACGCTGCAAAAGGGCGTCAAACGAAGTAGTCTCCCGCCGCCGATCCTCGAACCGATGGACGGCAAAATGGCGAAGACGAAAGAGGAAGTGGTCAACGTGAAGAGCGGGTCGTCGAACGCGTTTAAGTGCGGCGCCAAGGGGTGCGGGTTCTTCAGCGGCGACCAATCTTTGTTCGTTCAACATTCGGAGTCGTCGCACGCGCCGAGGGAAGCGCCGTGCACGGAATGCGGAGGGTGCTTCGCGCAGTGGCCGCTGCTCGTCGCCCACATCCGGTCCGAGTGCGAGGCCAACGACAAGTTGCCGCAGTACGCGTGCGGCTTCGCGTCGTGCGAATACGCCACGAACAACGAGCATCTTTTTTTCACGCATGCGCGGACCGTGCACAAAAAAGAGTTCCAGTTGCCGTGTTGTTATTGCGACAAGAATTTCACGCTGGTCACCGGGCTGGTCAGGCACCTCAAGGAGGGGTGCAGGGACGCGGCGGTGGTCAAGAAAAAAGCGGTCAAGCTCGCCAATCCGATCGAGGAGAAGAAAATCGAAAACGAAATCGAAACTAACGTCGAGAAATCGGAGGAAAATGATGTCGGAGAGAAGGTGTCGGTCAAAGTCGTTTACAAGTGTTCGGTTTGCGAGCATAAGTCGTTGGAGAGGGACGTTTTTCGGAGTCACGTGATCGCGAGTCATTCGGATTGCGTTTTGTCTTGTTCGCTGTGTTCGAGGGAACTCGGGGACGCGGATGCGGTGATCGAGCACGTGGAGGCGGAGCACGGGGACGAAAGGATCAGCGTGTCGATGAAGAGGTTGTTGATGGAGGCCGGTCAAGAGTCGCCGAAGAAGAAGGTGCGCGTCGAGTCGACGAAGAACGGGGTCCGGGACCCGGCGGTCGAGTGTCTGGCTTTGAAGTCGCCGTTCGCGTTGGCTACGATGCTCAACGAGGAGAAGTTGCAGCATTTGTTCAAGTGCATGGGTCGGAGTTGCGTGTTTACGGCCGCGAGGAAAGAGGAGTTTGTTCGACATTTGTCGGAAAGCGAGTGTAATTCGAGGACCGTTTGTTGTTACTGCATGCAGGATTGCGCCGGGGCGAACGATTTGGTGGATCATGTGATAAAACAACACGGACATTGTACATATCAGTGTAAATATTGTTTCTATCGGACGATTTCGGACGATTACGTCAACCAGCATCAGCGGAAGAGACACGCCATTTTGAATGGCGGCAATTTGGTTTGTATTAAGGATCCGCTCGCGCGTGAACTCGTCAATGAATCCGTCAGTGCCGATTTAATTCTTCCTTATAAGTGCGCTTTGAGTGAGTTTAGGGTTAAATGGTTCGTTTATTTTTGAAATTAATTTATTCGTTTTTGTTGTAGATAGCTGCTTGTACGAAGTGGCCGATCCTTGCTTATTCAGACAGCATAATGAGAAAGAACATGGCGGCTTGACGTCATATCCGTGTCATAAGTGCGGGACTATTTGCGATTCGGTGGACAATTTACTTACGCATTATAAAGTAATAATTAAGTTTAATTTTAATAAAAAAAAATAAATAAAAAATTTATTTTAAAATTTATTTAATATTTTTAAATATTTTTCTAGAGTCACGGATACAATAATTACCAATGCGGGTTTTGCTTGTACGGATCGGAAACCGAGGAAGAATTGCTTTTCCATCTTTGTTCCATTCACGCGAATAGAAAAGGCCAATTGATCGTCCGATCGGCCGATACTAAAACGGTAATTAAATTTTTTTTTTTTCACATCCGATTCGCCATTAATATAAATTTTTTTTTTTTTAGTTTTTGCCGGTGCCGTCGAAACATAATTCGGAACAGAGTCCACTTAAAACGTCGCCACAATCTCAACGGGACTCCGACGTGAGCAAACCTAAGGAAAACGAGTCGGATGATTCCAAAGAAGGATCGGAACTAAAAATCGGCCACGATTTATTCCGGTGCGGTTACCCGCCCTGCCCGTTCTCCTCGTCGACCGCCGAAATGCTCCGCGAGCACATGGTCACGTGTCTCCAAGCCTGCCTTCAAACGTCGTCGACGTGCCCGCACTGTCGTCGCCAATGGAAGACCATGACACTTTTCCTCGAACACTTGGTGAACCAACACGGCGGGCGGCGATTCGTGTGCGGCCGGTGCCCGTTTCGCGGACCCAGCGTCAACTACGTGCAGAGCCACATGAAACTGCAGCACGGAATCCCGCCGGAACGGACGAAATGCCAGCTCCGCGATACGAATTCGGACCCCGAAACGGGAGAATACGCGGTGACGGAACGCGCGTCGGGGCCCGCGACGCCCACGAAATTACCCGAGGGACGGTCGTCGGACAAGCGGATGATGGTCACTCGGAAGGGAACCACGTTCGGGGTGGAGGACATCTCGCGGCTCCCGACCCAAAGCATTTTTCCGCGCGAAGTTTGCTGCGCCACTTGCGGCTACCCGACGAAAGTTCGCAGCAACATGATCCGGCATCTGCTGCTCCACAAAAGGCAATCGGACTCGGAGGAACCGAAAGAGGAGAATAAAAGTGCCGCGAAATCGCCCAGAAAGAAAGAGAAAATCAAAACGGCGGAAACGACGTCGGACGAGGCGTGGGACAAGAAAATCGTACCGCAGCTGGTCGCGAACACGTCGTTGTACCGGTGCGCCGTTCAGGGTTGCGACTATTTGGCGTTGGACAACAACATGTACAAATGTCACGTGACGACTTTGCATCCGGACGTGAGCGTCTTTCCGTGCCCGCATTGCGGAGACAAAACGAATTCGTTGGATCGGCTGCTGATCCACTTCCGGCTGCACGGTCCGAGGCTGTACAAGTGCAGTCGGTGCTCGTACGTGAGCTACAGGCGGCACCAGGTCGAAACGCACCTGAGCACGACCCACGAGAACCGTTTCCTGCCCGTCGTCACCGTCCGCGACAACGTGGAGGAAGACGCGGGGCCGACCGAAACCGAAACCAAATCGTCGACGAGGAAGAAGGATCCGCGACTGCTCATCCCGCTGATGGTGGAGAACGGCAAAAGCAAAAGCGAAACCGATCCGACTAACGTGTGGTGCTGCGCCATTTGCACGCATCCGGGTCCCACGAAGAGCATCATCAAGAACCACTTGCAGACCTGTCACGGCGTTCGGAGCGAGTTCAAGTGCGGCATCTGCTCGTGCGTCAGCAACGCCTTTGAAAGCGTCCGTCTCCATTTTGTGTCTCGTCATCCGGACAGCGAGGTGAAGATCATGCCCTTGATCGTCAAGGCCAAGGACTACGACCCGAATAACCTCTACATATCGGCTCCGAAGGAAGCCGGGTCCGCGAGCGCCAGCGGTAGCAACGCGCAGAAAAACACGTCGGTGGCGAACGCGTCGAAGCCGTCCATGGCCGTGACGAGACGAGCGTCGTCGACGGCCGCGGCCGCCGCCGCCGCCGCCGCTACCGCGGAGTTCGGAAACGAGACGCTGGTCAAGGTTGACGGGGGCTCGTCGAAGGACGTCGAACAGTCCGTCGAGTACGACGACGCGGGGTCGCCGAAGGATTTAGTTATCGATGAGAATCGAGATGTCGCGTCGGAGGTGGCGAGTGGGACGCCGGGTGTTGAGAAGATGATGTTCGTTTGTCCGGTTTGTCACGAATATCGGACCAAGTTCAGGGGGGACATGAGGATCCACATTTATCGGGAGTTGCAGTATCGGAGGGTGCAGTGTTTGAGGTGCGATTCGCTGTTCGTGTCGGAGAAGGAGGCGAAACATCATTCGGTGAAGACGCACCAGGGACAGGATGTGATTTTGAGGAAGAACGAGGTCCCCGAGACGGAGATTTGGGTGAAGGAACAGCTGGACGGTCAGGTCAGGGCGTGGGGGTCGGTTCCGCGGGGCGTGCACAAGGGTGCGAAAGTTGCGAAAGTGGTCGAGAGTCCGAGGGAGGAGGTGGTCCGGGAGCGAGGGGTTGGTTTTGAGAGCGATGATAAGATGGATGTTGGGGGTTCGAGTGCCCCGGATGTTTCGAGTTCGTGTACCCCCGCGATGGAGGATGCGGAGGATGCGGAGTCGTCTCAGCGCCATTTTCGTTATTATTGTACGCAGTGTTGTTATCAGTGCGAGGGGACGACGGATTTGAGGAAACATATATTTCGGCATTTGAAGTTTAAGCCTTTTCAGTGTACTTATTGTTTGTTGAGATTTAGCGAGAAGCAGCAGATTCGGAATCATCATAATTTGTTTCATGCGGATAATGAGTTTGTTTGTCAGCGACAGCCGAATTTGGAGCCGGAGCGGTTTGTGGATGAGTTGTTGCACCAGCAGAGGATGGAGTGGAAAGATAAGAAGAAGAATGCGACGCCAGGTATTATGGGGGTAGATTTGCGAGGGTTGATGTTGTTTTATGTAAGGAATCGCGAGGGATTTGAGAAATGTTTTTGTTATAACGAGGTTTTGTACAGGAAAATGTTATTTATTTGTACTTGTGGTGGTTTTTGGTTTTTATTAATTTTAAAAATCAGATCTTTCGGCACGATGCGTGCGAACGAGTGAACCGTGCGATTGATTTTCTAAATTTGTTATGACGAGGGATTGTGGGTATTATAATGTTTGTAGAAACTTGTGCTCCGTAACGAATAATTCGTAATATCAAAATTTGTTCTTTATAACGAATAATTCGTAATATATCAAAATTTGTTCTTTATAACGAATAATTCGTAATATCAAAATTTGTTCTTTATAACAAATAATTCGTAATATATCAAAATTTGTTCTTTATAACGAATAATTCGTAATATCAAAATTTGTTCTTTATAACGAATAATTCGTAATATATCAAAATTTGTTCTTTATAACGAATAATTCGTAATATCAAAATTTGTTCTTTATAACGAATAATTCGTAATATC
>JAQFXT010001676.1:0-15952 GCA_034683725.1 Strigamia crassipes
AATTGAATTCAGTGCAAGAATGATGAAACAGGAAGTGAGGAGCAGCTCGTTACGTCACTTTCCCTCAATGATTCCTCCAACTCATTTAGCATGGGCGCCATTATGAGTGCGCAGTCCATCTAATACATGTCTATGATTCTACTGTTAGGTTAGCTCAAATATTTTAATGCAAGTTCCTTTAGAAAATTATAATATCGAGTTGTGCTACTGCTACATCGTATATTTAATATAAAAAATACATGTGCTTGGTAATGGTATGGTACAAGTAGTCCACTACTGTATCTTGTATTGCACCAAACACTTGTGAGTGTTCGGACTCAGTCGCCGCGTGGTCAAGGGGAAGGCCACGCGTTGCTGGACGCAACACACACGATTAAAGTACAATGAACAGACAAAGACGTGCTATTTATGTTGAAGTTATCTTTATTGACGGGTTGTCTAGGGGCCAGTGCACCTAGGTGTGTTTTCCAAGTTGCATAGAGTTTCTCAATTCCATCC
This sequence comes from Strigamia crassipes, assembly GCA_034683725.1. Taxonomy (NCBI): domain Eukaryota; kingdom Metazoa; phylum Arthropoda; class Chilopoda; order Geophilomorpha; family Linotaeniidae; genus Strigamia; species Strigamia crassipes. Next base: position 499 of record JAQFXT010001676.1, read on the forward strand.
TAATGTCCTGACCGCTGGTCATGCAATCTGGGACCGCGTGGCCAGCGAGTTCTTAATGATTTCTAACGTGCCATGTGCTAGCAACGCATGGCGCACATGACTGGGACGCTGAGGTCCCTGTGGCTCGCAGAACAGCCATACAAGGCCAGAAGTAGCTGAACTTTGCTATGATTAATTCGTCGAATAAATTTAAAACACTTTTTTAAGCAGAAAGCCTCTTTGTATGGGAAAAACTGCTTTTTGAAATATTACAAAGGAAATATTTTTAAAATACTGTATATAGACGATCGAGAAGCGACGGCATCCAATTCCAAGTGTCACCAAGCGTTGGTGGGTTCCCGGTCGGCGTGCGCAGTAATGGCATGATGAGCTGGTCGGCTTCACTGCGCACCAGCGTTTTTTGCCGGGCAGCGTTTCTGCCAAGCAGCGTCAAGTTGGTTATTTTGGCAACGTCTTTTTCCGGGGCGTAGGACCAAGCGCGAATGGATTAAGCGCAAAAACGTGCTTTTTGCGCTTATTTCTACTGTGTTAAGCGCAAAATTTTATTTTTGCGCTTATTCCTGATGTGTCAGCTTCGTCATTTTGTTTTCTCGCTTAATCCTAACAATGCTTAACAAGGGGGGCTAAATAAAAGATAAGCGTTTGCTTCCTTGTGTTTGCCAATGACTATGCTTAACAGTATATAGATGAATTATGTGTCCTCATATATTTGATTATTTATACGTAAAGTAACCATCTGTATCGATTGATACAGATCCTAACCGCTAGGACCTGTCCGGGATTAACTCGATGGACTCGAGCGTGTCCTGCATATCCTAATCTGGTGGACCCCTGGACAGCCAAAGTGTCCTTAGTATCCACTTCCTGTGTCCTGAGTATCTCTCAACCTGTTCCATGATTGGAGGGATTCCCAGTGCCTGTGTTCCCATTGGAACACATGCAATCCTTTGTATTTACAATGGTATAAAAGCCCACTTCCAACCGGGAGTACCCCTGTCTTTGATTTTGCCTTGCTTTGAACTCTGAACTATATGTGAATATATTGTGACGGTTTAAAACCGTATTTAAGTTCAAATTCGACACCAGATGGCGCGATGACGTCAGAATTCCTCAAAAGTCATAAAACGGCTGTTTTATTGAATTAAGACATAAAAACACTCGTTTTATATGTTTAGAAGATTAGAAATAAATATAAACTATCTATCAGCTGATAGTAAAATATATTCTATTAAGTTTCTGCACCAATTCAACAGAATAGGTAAAGTTGCTAAACACCTGCGTATCCGCTCCCCCTAAGACCCCCGTGGGGCAAATGTGTCTTGCGTATCCGCTCCCCCTAAGACCCCTGTGGGGCAAAAGTGTCCTCGGTATCCATTTCCTGTGTCCTGGGTATCCAGTTCCTGTGTTACCTGATTGGGGGGATTCCCAGAGCCATGTTCCCATTGGAGCATGAAATAACCCCAATGTTGACAACATGTATATAAGGAGGTTTTCAGCCGGAAACCAGTCCCCTTGGCACTGATTACTGAACTTGAACTATATTGAGAATATATGTTGCACCTATGTAACAAATAGGTGCAGTTTCCCTCTGATGATGGAGACGCCTGACCATTGCTGTGGCCAGAAGCTGTTACGTACGTTGCCAATCTTGCTGGTTGATGCCATCATATGTACTGTACGTTTCCGGGCGTGTGCCCCATGGCGCGGTATAAATGGTGAAGCCGCCACATATATCTGAATACCGTGCAGACGCACGATGCTGACTGATATTGTGTGGTGATAGTAAGCCCCGGTTACGCTTAATTCTAATTCCATGCAGATGCGTGAAGAAGAATGTTAAGCGTGACATGCTCCCCAGTCTCTCCGCATTTAGCAGTCAGATCCCCAACACACCGACATGCATTGGGTGAATACCGACTGCTGCAATCGAACAAGTAGCTCCGTGCGTGTCCAATTCCTTCCCCGTCTCCTTGCACAGTTAACCATGACGTTAGTTCCGCCACAAGACGTTATCTGAAACGTCAGATCCTGATGTTGTTGTGACGATGCAGCCACGTGGAATTCGGATGCCCCGAAGACGAATAATACATAAAAGAACCAACCTCGCGCTCGAACTAAGTATTCGACTAGCGTTTATATAATTTAGCGATACGTGTTTTAAAGAGCCAAATGTCGGCATAGTGTTATGTATAAATATTAGTTTCACTTGCGTAACAGATAACTGCTGCCGCGGTTATACCTGGTGCTAATAAATGTAATATATTGAGAAACGCCAAGTTGTATTCATTCCTGCACACACTCTCAAACCAAAGATTTGCACTCAACCTTGCGTGACTACTGAAATGATTTGCTCTACGTCAGATGACGCATTGCTCAGGTCTAATAGTTCTGCCCCCAGAACGTCATCGTCACAGCGGCACAAACTTCGTCGTTACATTCTAGGTAAACTCCAACTCACCATCACCTACGCCTTTGTCATGTGGAACTCCTCTCCATAAATAAATAAATAAATAAATAATCAATCAAATATTTTTGTTTTAGTTTTTCCGACTCTGTCTCCAATAACCACCTGCATCGAAGGTAGTCACATTACCAAAATACCTTTAGGTACTCTGAATTTTCTTCATGCACAGAAACTATTGAATTTTTCCAAACACAATCACAACCGGAAAGAATAGAATTTTGTGTGCCTGAATGTTTTTGGCCATGTACAACCAGAATGTGTGTACCACTTTGTTCTGAACTTTTTGCCACACACAACAGTTGTTATTCTGTGCATGGAAATAGGCCTTGTGTACTTACTGTATACTGAAGAATTTTTAGATTAGCACATTTACCACTTTTCTCAAACAATGCATCAACATACTGCTCTGATGGTTAGTAAACCCAAGTATAAATCTAAGGAATTAAATTATTAAATTACCTCCATTTAATTGCGAACAATTGCCAAATGGAAGTGGAACAGGACTTAGTGATAGTTTCAGCTGTGAGTCTTCACCAGCAAAATACTGCAAATTTAATTTTTTGTTACAGTATGTGTATATTTTGGAAATATACTGTTTCAGTTACTTCGTTCTTAATATCAATTTCTTCATGGACAGTTAGTGATCTCCAGATTTCTTGTAGTGACAATTTGTTGCTGAACAATTGCCAGGGCGTTATGTCATTGCAGGTTTTGTTTTTGTGGTCAAGTAAATGGGATCTGGCTGCATCTATGTTATCATTTTGCTTTTCAGCACAGATTGTGACAGATGGAAATTCGGTGTACTGTCGTATAACTATTCTAATGATTGTTGTTGCCGGTTCATCAATGTAGTAGTTCACACGAATGTGCAGGCAATATAAAGTAAATGCAGCAATAACTAATGTAAATATTAATTTAAGTGTTTTCAGGGCTCTATTTGTTGTGGTTTGCTTTTCATTTATAATGGCATTCTTACACATTTCATACCGATGGCCAATCTTATTAATGGGTCGTTTTTGGTAAATGTTTGATGCCACATAATATAAATACCAAGCGATTTCGGATAGTGAAATTAACGATAGACCTAGAAACAGGCCCAGGTTTCCTCCTAAATCCGATAGTAGTGCAGTCACGTCGTATATGTATCGTTCCTCATATACACTAATTTTGTCATTTGTTACTAAAGATATAGATACAGTATTTTCATCATCTCCTATGCCTGGATCAGAAGATGTTGTAAAAGTTATTTGTTCACAGGGTCGTTGACATGGACAATCAGAAATTGGATCTATGGTGTAAATCAATTTATATGCAGTAATATATTGCTTGTATCCATTGTCTGAACATTTGCAAAGTGGTAAATCTATTTCTGTAAACGGAAAACTAGAAAAAAATATATTTTAGAATTTCTTTGATTGTGTGATACTATCACACATCTCACCCGCATGTTAAATTATTTTTAAATTTTGTTTTTAGACAACTATGGTAGCATTCTTTAAATTTATCTGAACTGGAGCATGGATTTATAGGTGTGTCAAGAAATAAAAACTAAAATGTAAATAATAATATTATAGTTAACTGTCTCATTCTCTAGAGCAGGCTGAGATAGCCAGGGGAATTTAAAAAGTTTAAGTTTTTTTTAAGCTTACTTTTTTATAACTTGAATCTATTTTTGCTGTTCCTCCAGCATATTGCGCTGTAACAGCCAAGTTTTTGCCAAAATTATAAAATGGCATGAAAACCTAAGTAAAAAAAATAAAAAGTATTACAATAATTACAATTGTAACTTATTAATATTACCACATTTGGTTGTGTAGGGCATATAGAATTATAATCGTTATTAACATTTATTGTCAATAATTTTCCAACAGCTGGTTTAGTAGAAGCGTTTTCTAGTTCAACGTACGATATTAGTGTAATGAAATAGACAAATGTTTTTTTTTTAAATAGTTACTGAATTGAAATGTTGGACATATTCCCCATACTGTGTTAGTTTCTGTCTGAAAAACAGTTTCGTTTGAATATCCCTATGAAAAATTGGATCTAAATTACAACTTTTTACTAAAAAAAACTTAATAGTTTTTTAATCTTACTTTCATTTTTACGCTGACTATTTCTTTCGTCAAGTTAGTTGCTTTCCAAACTTCATTCATATTGTTAGTTGGCTTTTGCATCATATCGTGAAAAATATTAGCCGTTTGAGTTAGCCCAATGAATTTACTTTTTTTCCGAACTTTGGCCATTTCTTTTGTACAGCTGTTACATATCATCAAGTTTGGTATAGCAATAACATTGGAAACGACCGTTACGCCGACAGCAGTTGGATAACTTAAGTAATGCATGATCCTATCACATGTCTGATAAGTGAGCATGCATGTGCAAAGTAAGAATAAAAGAAGCCAAAAGGTGTGACGGTTGCTCCAATGTTTCCTACTGCTTACAAAATCATCCAAACCAATTAAATCGCTGTTTGGTTTGCTCGCATCATTCTTCATCAATTGATGAATCATCACACGCAGTTTACGTTTCCACTCTCTCCGTCTCATCAAATAATTATTCTGCATTATTTCTGGCGTCCCTGATCACAAGTCCACTTAGTGAGTGTGAGTAAAGTTTTGTTTTTGTTTGAGAATCTGTGGAGACAAACCAGGTACAGGGTAGCGATTTCATTGTAATTGGTATTCAATAGTTTCTGCTCCCAAACTAACTTACCTGTCTGTTTTCCTGTAAAAGATTGTCCTTATAACAGCAAGTTATTTTGTGCAAGTTATTTTGTGCTGAGGACTGAACAAACTGTTCTTTCTTGTTTGATTTCTTGTATCCAATAGCAACTTAACAACTTTTTGGCATGTGTCTATTGGTTTGGGACAAAAGGCTTAATTGGACTTTTAATTGAATTTAATCATTTATGGCAAATTTTGGCTTGGATAATTTGATTCTGTTTTTAAAGCTGCCCACATCTTGCACGCACAAGCTATATAGAGCAAGAAGTTAATGATATGGTTGGCATCTTATTAATGTCAGTCTTTTCAATGCTTGATCAACGTGCAGTTTATTGATCCCTATTCTCTAGTAGAATGAAATTCAAACTTAAGGAGGAAATATTGCAGCATCTATTTCAGCCAAAAATGTGTTAGCAAAACGTTTCCTGTCTAACAATTTTAGCATGCATCTTGAGTAGAAAACAAGGAAATAATCAAGTTATGAAACTGAAGACACTAGTTGTGAATATTTGTTACAATTTCCACTATACCAAATAAAATTAGAAATATGCCAAAATTAAAAAAATCAACACGGAAAAAAGTATCAGCACATTTAAAAAAAAAAAATATATTCTTGGTGGGTACTTTTGTAGTAGAAACAAGTTGTGACAATGTCCACCTGGATGGGGTACTTCGGAGGGAAATACCACTTTAGGGGGTTAAGTTCCCAAGACCAAAACCTCAACCACACCTTATAACCAAAGGCTGAGATATCGGGCTTGCGCTAGTGTGAATGAGATAAATTTATTCACAAAGATTACTAAAACATGTGCACAATTTATTGTCTTAGGGGGAATAATTCAGGCGTGAATTATCTCTGGCAATATGACTTTAACAATTATACAAAACTAGGCTGACAAATGGCTATTTTCTACCACTAATAGTAACAATTTGGAGCTTCAAGCTTTTTACAATTACAAGAATAAAACAAGCAAGCTTTCAATACTTATGACATTGCATCGGGTTGTTGAAATTCTTTCGTAAACCTAGATTTGCCTCACAGATTTGTTGTTTTATCACCGTCCTTTGCCATTTTCGGGTACTCGTGGTTATTTTGTATTGCAGTTCTGGCTGACATCTTAAATCTTCACGATTCGGGAGTATTTGGCCGACTTTCGACATTGCCTCAATACCATTACCATCTGGTAAAGGAATTTCTGGTACCGGTGAATACAATTTAGTTTTTCCTAAAAATAGAGCTAAATCAATTCCAATTTAACTCTATTTATCTTTGGATCTATTCAAATCTAAGTTCCATTAATGTTATTTAATTCTTCTCAATTGAATAGGCATGATCCAAAAGTAAATCTATTTAGATATACTAAACACTTGTGACCGTCATCAGGTCACTAGAAAAGGGGTACTTTATCGCCTTAAAGACCACGTTATTATGCCTCGTCATGGTGGTTGTTTTGGGTGCGGTGGGGCGCATTTTGCGCGTGAGTGTCCTCACAAAACACAACACGCAAAATATGCGGAGGAGCAAGTGCTGCAGGCCAGGGAAGCATTTATCCAAACCCTGACTGAACAGCATGAGCTCAGTGCGTATCAAGAAAATGCGAAAAACGAAGAGACGCAATCGACATCCACTCCACAGTAGATGAAGACTGCGCCTTTGTTGCAAACTATATCGTCCCTAGTTCGGAGGATACAGCAGACCAACTTTTTGATGCTACGTCAGCAACATCAGAAACTGATCCACTTATTGCATTTCATTCTGAACCAGAATGAGACACAGTGCAAGTTTGCACAAAAAGTAAACCTCGTGCACTGCCATATCTGAAAACCATTTTAAATGAAGTGAAGGTGACTGCATTGGTGGAATGTAGAGCTTCTGCTGTTTACATCAGTGGAGGAATGGCTAAAAAACTGAATCTAATGCACCTCATTAAGCCAATCTAAAAAAATAGTTTGGTGATGGCTGGTGATAGGATTATAAAATCAATTGGAACCCTTACTCTCCATTTCCAATGGAAAGGAGGAGAGGAGTTAACCCAGTTTACAGTACTTCCTGCTGCATCTAAGTACATACTGCTTGGATGTGACTGGATTACATCTAAAGGAATTGTCATTAGCTTACCATCAGCTGACTGGCATTTCATAAATTTTCTACAGGAGACCTTTCCTTTTGATAGGTCACCTACAGTTGAAGAAATGGCAGATGCTGTTGTAAGACAATGAAAGGCAAAGCTTGCTAAAAAGAAAGCAGAGCCACAAACACTATTTGACCTAGAAGCACAGCTTCTGTCTAAATGCAAATTTATCACCGCAAAAGAAATTTTAATTTTCTAAGGTGGTAAACAGATTTAATCACGTTTTCAGCAGTAAGGCAGGTTGCCATCTAACGCTGGAACATGACATTCCAACTGGTGACTTCCCAGCAATTAGATGCAAGGAGCGACCAGTAAATCCAACTAAAGCCGGACTCCTTAAAGAGTTGGTAGAACTTCTGAGAGATGGATGGGCTGAATCTTGCGAAAGCAATTACAACAACCCACCTTTGTAAACTGTTAATTATGCGTAACTATTTAATTGCTTCTAAAGTTCTTTGTACTTGACATATTAAAATATACGCTACAATAAAACTTTAATACCTTGTCATTGTTGATAAAAAAAGATGGTAAACACAGTCTTTGCATTGACTTCAAATGGTTGAATAAAGTCACGATGAAGGACGTTTACCAGATGCCCTCAATCACTATGATTTTAGCATGCTTGGGTGGAAAAAAATACTTTTCAACACTCAATCTCACAAAAGGCTATTAACAAATAAAGTTAATGCCTAGTGATAAGAGGAAAACTGCTTTTGCTACCTCAAATGGAACGTTTCAGTTTACTAGAATGACCTTTGGTGTGTGTAATGCACCAAGTGCATTTTAAAGAATGATGGATCAAGTTCTTGATAGAACTAAATACAAATACAAATGGGCATTAGCTTATTTAGATGATATAATCATCTTTAGTGATTTTCGGATTCGATTGTGGATATTACCACATTCTTATGGAATTCAAAGGGAAATGCTTACAGAAATCGATGGGCATCTATCCTCGGTCAATCTGTTGTCTAATGGAATCTTACGGCCTGATCGGTTATCAAAGGTTATGTGGTAAGTCCTCATACTTCCTGTTGCTGCCCTTTATATAGGGTTGGTCATATGACTGGGAGGAAATTTTACATATTCCCTCCTGATTGTTGGATCCGAGTCATGGGACTTTTAATCCCTACATTCCATATTCTCCCTCTCTGACAGGAATGTTGACAGAAGGGGAGATAAGAGGATTAATCGAGGGGAGTAACTCTTTTCTCTAGACGACCCATATAAATAATCAGTCAAACAAAATGTACCATTATAATATTTTAAAAGACATATTTATTTAACAACAACTATCCATACATAAATAACTATTTTGTATATTTGTATTAACGCGTTGTGGAAACCCCGAAGAAAGTGCTCCAGGGTTACAACAATACTTTAAATTGAATTTTCCTAAAACTTTGCAATAAAAACTTGAATGTAGAATGGATGGAAGTGTCCTCTTAGACACAGCGACCTAAACCAACCACAAGTTAGAGACCTTGCTCTTATGCAAGTTGGACAACTACCAAACAAACGGAAGCGTGTTTTTTATCCACTGACGGACACCAATTGTGAAAAGTAGACATACCACTGTTAGCTTTGCTTATTTTCTTAACTTTTTTTTTTTTATGAGATTAATGGATTATTCTGAATAGGAGTTTGAATTGGCGCCAACGCATTGATAAAACGCGCGGCTTTGCTCGCGACACAGACGTGTGGTCAAAGTCGTGTTTATCCGTTTTTCGGTTCACATTTCATTCAGATGAGTAATTGTGTAGATTTATTCAATTTTGGTAAATACAATACATGTTTGCACATTTTATTATTCACAAAATGAAGAAAAACCAAAAAGGCCAAAGAAGAACCAATTTCTTTTGGTTTTGGTTACATAGAAGAACAAATCCTTACATAGTCGGTTTGAAGGTTGCTTCTAAAACAAGCCGTGTTTTCGCGAGTGCGAACCCCGTAGAATAAACCGTTGTTCCAGGGACGAGTGGAGTCGCATCGCATTGGGTTTGTTTGCATTCGCGATGGTTTTATTCCCTCATTAGTTTGTTTCACTCGCTTTCAATTCCGATTCGAGTCATTTTATTATCGTTTATTATCGTAGTGTTTTTTCGTAGATACGTTTTGGTAAAAAACTGAAGTGTCCAATTTGCGATAAATTGTGTTCCATTTAGGCCTAACGTTGAATTCAGATTTTCCATTGATAGCCGTCGCGCCCGATTTCCACAGTTACAAAATGTATTTGTTTTTGTATTGTAAGACCGCTTTCCTTATGTGAATGCGGCATTTACGTGTCTTTGTATTATAAGAATGTATTTCCACATGAATGTAGCATTTACGAGAGAAAGCTCTGCATTTTCTTAGTTCCAAATTGACTTCGGCTATTTTAATCAAATATTGAATTTTTTTTTTCCAAGTTTACAACTCATTAAAATACAGATCCCATCATACGTTTACGTACCTCTTTTTTTTTTTAACTTTTAATACTTGAAATTCTCAGAAACTATTATTCCTAAGTAAAATTGGTTTTAGGAGGATTTAAAGGATTGTTAGAGCAATCATTTTGTTAAAAGTTTTTAGAAAAATAATGAATAGTTTAGGAAAAAAAAAATTAAACACCTCAAACAGTAGTGGCGTTCAAATTAGTTAAGTAAATACTCGTTTTCTTTTCAGGATATGACGTTTTTTATTTTGCTTAAGTTAGTTCACTTATTTGGATTAACTTTAAGCAAGGGGTTGTCACTTATTTTCCTTAACTTAAGATAAGTAACATGCTCAGTTGAACAATTACACTGATCTCAGCTGCTGTTATTAAACGTTTTTGGTGCGATATGGGGTACAGAACTAGTGCTAATAGTACGAAATGAATACAGTCTAACCTTGTTATAACGAATTGCAAGGGACCCAAAAATCTGTTTGTTATAACAATACTTTGTTATAAAAAAAGTGCAGTATAGAATCTGAATAAAATTCAGTTTTATCAAGCAAAACATTATTTATTCATATACCTGGTGATTTTTGTTTGAATTGAATTCTTAACAGTAGTTTTTAAAATTAAATTTTCACTCTTATTAATTGTAAAAGTAAATTTTTCTGGCACATTGCACGTGGACAGATGATGCTTCACTTTTTTTAATGCTGCAAAAGTTTCTTTAGCAGAGGGTTCTCAGTGCTTTCTTCTTCATCGTGGCTATTTCCACCGTCTTCATTGTGGCTATTTTCTTCCTCTTCATTGTTGCTATTGTCAGCTGGAATTATTTCTGCATTTGTTTGAATGGTTTTTATATTTTCGTCATCGGTGAAATCATGAGCAATAATAACATCATTGTCAATTGAAACATAATCTTGAAACGTTAATCGTTCTGTTGTTTCTGTTAAATGTCTTTTAAGTGATGTCCATAACATTTTAATGTCATATTGATTTTCTATTTCTACGGTGCAACATGGTTCTTGACTAGGATCGTATGCATTCAGTAATCTTGACTTTTCCCACCAATTCACAATTGTTGTTGGTGTTACTGTTCGCCAATTTTTATTCCTTTGGAATTTGTCTCTGTCAAAAATCATCCTTCTAAGCATCTGGGTTTTGTACTTTGATTTTAGAGAATTAATTATTGCTGGATCTAGTGGTTGGAGTTTGGCAGTGCAATTAGGAGGAAAAAAGATAACTTTCACTAACTCAAGATCAAGATCAGGCAATTGGTTATGAGCAGAACAATTGTCAATTAGTAGCAATATTTTTCGATTTTTTGATTTCATTTGTTTTCAACATTTAGCAACCATTCATTAAACAATTCTCGCGTTATCCATGCGTTTATTCTCTCTATAAATGCAAGGAAGTGTGCGTACACATTTAAAAACAACGTGGTTTAGTCGATTTTCCAATTACTAATGGTACTAATTTTTCCGTTTTAGATGCATTGCAGCAGAGTAATACGTTGCTTTGATTTTTTTTCACCAATAGATTTTTTATTCACAAAAGTTAATGTTTGATCAGGTAACAGTTGAAAAAATAATAGTTTCCTGTTGGCTACTGCAGTCTCTGCATCAGCATGGGCCACACAATGAACAATTGACAGCTCCGAGGTGAGTGTTTGTGTGCAATAAACTGCTCTGCCACGACAGTTATTGTCTATGCACTTCAGGTAGTGCTTTGTTTGATAAAATGAGTCCTTTTTACACAACAATCCATTAATTTTATACAGCCTGCGGCGATCCGGGTTTTCTTTAATAAAATACTTAAAGTTATCACCGTCGAAATGCCTTTCGGACTTATATTTGTCTAGGGATAATGTAATGAAATAATTCGGACAATTATTTCAGTTGAACAATGAACAATATTTTAATTAAATATTATTAAATATATACAAGATATCACAGATAATTGAAAACGTTATGAAATGAACAGGAAACATGATTAATATTAAAATGGAATAAAAAGGTAATACTAAATTAAGACTAACAAACTAGTAACTAAACACAAAGAAAAGGGCGGGAAAACGTCTTCTTCACGCCTCGGCTGCACTCACGTTTGAACTTTGGTTCGAATGGCGATGTTATCAAAGCAGAAGGCTGGGATCACAATTAGTAATTGTGATCACAACAATGGTCTCGAATTTACTCTAAAACAGTTCACCAATCTCAATCTTAATTTGTTAGGAGCAAGAAGCGGTGATGTTGTTCAGAGTAGTGTAGATTCAAGAGTTTGCAAGCAAACAGTTATGCTGCACAAATCTAGGCAATAAGTTCCTCTCAGGGATTTAACCCCTTAGCAAAAGGGGAGGAGTCGAAAGGGGGAGATAGTTGAATTTGCGTCATCCAAATCCCACTTTAGGCATTTTATTCATTTGTTAGAATAAAATGTCTAAAATTATTTAACACTTTGGGTGAATACTCAGATAAAATCTGAGGTCACCACAAGCCTCAAATTTTTCCTGAATCCTTCAACTAGTTCTGTTTGCATGATTTTGATGGCAGACGATGGTAGACGAGGTCTATGGTTTAAATGAAATATTGCAGTTATATATGCCTGCAGAACATGTATGCACGACGTAGTAGAACGTTTCAGCGACGATCTACGAATACGTTGCGCATACGTATTAGTAGAACATTACTGCTATGTTTTTCTAATACGACAAATTATTTTGATATAAAATCGCGTGTAAACAGCACTTTTCTGCGTGCAGACAGCACTTTTCTGCGTGCAGACAGCACTTTTCGCGTGCAGGCGGCAGTTTTCAATGTGTAAACGGCACTTTTTGAGTGCAGACGGCAGTTTTCCACGTACAGATGGCACTTTTCTGCGTGCAAACGGCACTTTTTGCATGCAAACGGCAGTTTTCCGCGTGCAAACAGCAGTTTTCAATGTGTAAACGGCACCTTTTGCGTGCAGACAGCAGTTTTCAATGTGTAAATGGCACCTTTCGCGTGCAGACGGCAGTTTTCAACTTGTAAACGGCACTTTTTGCATCCAGACGACAGTTTTCAATGTGCAAAGGGGACAGTGTGCATGAACACTTCATCAATGTGCAAAGGGGTCAGTATGCATGCACACTTCATAGTGCCCAGTGTAAAAAAATATTAATATTTTAATTTAATTATTTATTTCTTTAATTAATTTTTTTAGTTTACAATTTACAATGTAAATGGATGAATGAATGAATAGATGATTGCCAGAATGGATAGCTAATTGCCACGATGGGTGGATAGTAGCAAGGATGGGTGGATGGAGTTGCAAGGATGGTCCTTTTTTTTTAAATTCATCTATTTAATCGACATGTTAAAGATACGCTAATAAAGATTTTAATCCAAAACTTTTTCGACCATTCATGGTCTTCCTCAGTGGGTGATTTGAGGAACTTTATTAAATGTTACAAATATATACTACTCAAATGTTTGGAACGTTTGTCTTACGTTTTTGCAGACAAAGCATGTATACTACATGTACCTGCCATTTTCTGAAACGTCTGACATACGTGTCATACTAAGGACAATACTGTAGTTTGCTAGTTTTTAGCATTTTTGTGCGTTTGTTTGCGCTTGCTTCTTCTAGCAGTGACAGCTTCCTCTGGCTTCTCTGCAATGTCTTCACTAGTGATGACAGGCTCCAACAAAACGGTACCACTCATTTCAGCTTTTTCTGCTGCTGTCAATTTTGTTTTGAAATCCAGAGCTTGGTCTGGATACAGAGTGGTGTAGCACAATCTTTTGTACTAAGAAACTTTGAGATAATTGCAATTTACTAAAGTAGACACTTTTATCTGATTAGCATGTTGAAAGTTAAAAGAGTGATTAGTGAAACATTTTCCACAAAACACCATAAACAGCAGAAAAACAGCATAAAAAAGAAATGTTTTAATGAGGTGCTCTGCGAATCTAGAGTGGTTGTTGAAAATGCTTTTGGTCGCTTGAAAGGTCGATGGAGGCGAATTTAGAAAGAGCAGATTGTGACATTGACAATACCAAGTCACTTGTTTTAACATGTTGTATTTTGCATAATATGAAGGAACTGAATAATGTTCCCTATTTGTCTGAAAATGAGGCTGATTGTTTTGCATGGCCAATATTTCAGCATAATGTAAACCCACGTAACACTAACCCACAAAGGATGCGTGATGAATTGTGTAATTACTTTTATGAAAATGAATACGAGTAATAAATTTAAAAAAATTGTAATGTTTATTGAAAATTGAGGTATACAGTTATTTCTTGTTGAAGGAATCCAAAATTGCTGCCATCATTTGGGCCTGTGAGCGCAAAAACATTTCCAATATTCGAGCTTCGTGCTCTCGCTCTGATGCAGCTCGACGCTCTTCCGATTCCTCCAACAGTCTAACAAGTTGCAAGCGATTCTCCTGAAATAAATTTAAATTGTAAAAAGTGTTAATGGTTAATTTTTAAGTAAATAGTTACATTATCAATTGCATTTCTTCTGGCTTCAAACTCCATCAACTGATCATCTGCTTTCTGATTTGTCCTGTCTTCTTGTGCCCTCTTTTGCTTTTTCCTGTTGTTACGCACATCAACAGGACTGTTTAAAACTTCAGCATTTGGTGTTGATCTTAAGGGTGGGGCTGATCTTAAGAGTGGGTCTGATCCTACTAATGGCGTAGGGGTAGGTGACGGTGGGGGTGACGGTGATGCTAATCTCGATGTAGCTGACGAATCGGAAGATGTGGTGGCTAAATTTGATGCATGCAATGGTGATGGTGGTGATGGTGATGGTAGTCCTGGCAGAAAATTAAAATATGCAATTAAACTTTAAATGTAAAAAACAATTTTTTTTAAATTACCTTTTGCTCCAGTTGTAAGGGATGTTTCAAGAACATCACCTGCAATTGAACCCTTTGACCCAAGAATGTCATCAATAACATTGAAAAATGGCCAGTTGCTTCTATTCCGACCGGTTTCGTTGCTTTCTTCTTTGATCTATAAAATATGTTTCAAATAAATTTAAAAAATTTTAATTGTATTTATTTATTTTATATCACAAATTACTGATTTATGGTGTAAAAATTAGATTAAAAATATGAAAAACTTAAAAAAAAAATTTAATTTAAATTTAAATAAAAATTTAAAAAATAAATTAACAAAAAAATAGAAAACAACGTTTGGCCAGTGTTTTATCTGGCCGGACGCCACTATTCAGTGGCCGCACGGATTCAAATTAATTTTTTGTATTTTGTTATTTATTTATTTTATTTTATTTATTTTTTTATTGTAAATCAGTAATTTACGATATAAAATAATTCGTTTTTGTAGTAGATAACCAAAAAACATGAAAAAATACAAGTACTTACACTTTTATATATTGTAATCAAAGCACTAAGCTTTGATTTGATTTGAGTGTGGGTTCTGTCGTAACCAATTTCAGCCAATCTTCTTCCTATGGACTCGTAAACTGATCTATTCCTTTTCATTGAAATAAGATCAGTTTGAATTTTATCTTCACGCCAAATTTCCAAAAGGCATTTTATTTCCTCTTCAGACCATGTAGTCCACTTGCCAGTCATTTTATTGTATGTGAAAATTTCAATTATAACTCTGCCTTTCCAATTGTTACATGATTAGTTAGGGGCGTGACTTAGACTTGTGACTAGAGTTATAGAAGTCACTTCTACAACTTGAAGTTGTAGAAGTGTTGC